>PISX010018843.1:0-39555 GCA_004024625.1 Mellivora capensis
CAGCACTCACCATAGCACATACCCTCCCCAATGTCCATCACCCAGCCACCCCATCCCTATCCCCCACCCCCCAGCAACCCTCAGTTTGTTTCGAGAGATTAAGAGTCTCTTATGGTTTGTCTCCCTCCTGATCCCATCTTGTTTCATTTTTTCCTTCCTTACCTTCCACAACCCCCCACCCTGCCTCTCAAATTCCTCATATCAGAGAGAGCATATGCTAATTGTCTTTCTCTGATTGACTTATTTTGCTCCGCATAATATCCTCTAGTTCCATCCACGTCATTGCAAATGGCAAGATCTCATTTCTTTTAATGGCTGCATAGTATTCCATTGTGTATATATACCACATCTTCTTTATCCATTCATCTGTTGATGGACATCTAGGTTCTTTCCATAGTTTGGCTATTGTGGACATTGCTGCTATAAACATTCAGGTGCACGTGCCCCTTTGGATCACATTCGTATCTTTAGGGTAAATACCCAGTAGTGCGATTGCTGGGTTGTAGGGTAGCTCTATTTTCAACTTTTTGAGGCACCTCCATGCTGTTTTCCAAAGTGGCTGCGCCAGCTTGCATTCCCACCATTATAGGAGGGTTCCCCTTTCTCTGGATCCTCACCAACATCTGCCCTCATGTTCTTATTGTTGCCTTCCTGCCTGGTGTCCCCCGAGTATCCCTTCCACCAAAACATCTATGTGGCAAGTCCTAATTGTTCTTCGGGGCTCTGCCGAATGTACAACGCCAATGGTTGCTTACCTGTCTCCCCCACTGCGCTGTGCACTCCTCAAAACAGGCATCGACTTGCTCATCTCTGTACCCCCAGCTGATGAGCAAAGCGAGGGGATGAGTGAATACACGAATGAGTGAACGAATAAATGGTAATGGGGACGACAAGCGAACGGCAGCTGTGGTGGAGGGGGATGCGTGCCTGTAACCATGGTAACGAGGATGTTGCTGTGTGATAGTGCTAGAGGTTGGGAACCATGGCAACACTGACAGTGAGGCCTGTTTGGACCGTACTAGCGCTGCCCACTGCCTGTCCATGCCAAGCCTGACCTGATCAGTGGCCAAACAAGATGATGGACGCAAGCAGCAACTGCTGTCCTGCCCCCGAGACTCCCCCACCACCCCAGGGCTGAGTCTCACAGTGGTCCTATCCTTTTTTCTGAGTGGTCCAGGAGACTCCTGGAAAACCGTGTTGGGGACCGGTGGGTACAGTCTGCCTGCATGTGTGTATATGAGCGCAGGCAAGAGGCAGCTGGATGGGCAAATGTTTAAGGTGTAGTTCGCGCTCAAGCTAGTCTTGTTCTTGCGAGTGCCAGGGGAAGGGTCGCTCCAAGTGTATTAAGGGAAGAGGGACAGCCCCTCTATGAGTGTGTGGCAGCGCCAGAGACGTGGGCGCGGTGTGTAGGGAGGGAGGGGATCGGTCCGTCGCGAGGGTGGCCTCAGTGCGGTGTTTCTGGGAGGGGTTGACGCGGGGTGTGTGTGTGTGTGTGTGTGTGTGTGTCCGCGCGCGCCAGAGCTCGGTCGTGGGGGGCGGGGTTCCGGGGCGGGGACCCTTGGCCGCACCGCCCGCGCGGCTGGGGGTGGGGGGTGCTCCGCCCCATCCATCACCCCGAGGGCAGCGAGCAAGGCGGATATCACGGTGTCACGGGCGACTCGGCTCGCAGATCTTATCCTCTTCATTTCCGCCTGAGCCCAGCCCGCCCGCGCTGGCTCCCTGAAGGCTCCATCCATCATGGGGGAACGCGGGGGGCTGCACGGGCTTGGGGGGGGTACTCAGACGGCGCGATGAGGGAGGGGCAGCGGGAACCAGAAGCACCGCCGGACACCTGAGGAAGGACAAGTGGGAGTTTGGGGGGGGGGGGCACTTCGGAGTCCGCTCTTTCACGTGGGGGAGGGGACGCTCTCTGCCCCGGGGCGGACGAAGGGCAGGAGCCAGCCGGGGCCCTAACCTGGGACCCTCGGCAGGTTGTTGGGGTCTGGATCCCTGGGTGCCTGGCCTCTCTCTCCCACGCTGGGTGGGGGTGGGCAGCGTGGGGAGCCTGTCCGTACCCCAGGCCCGAGGAGGGGCTGCTGGGCGCGGGGGCCCGCACCTGGACCTGCGGGGCGACCCGGGGCCCGGCCGCGCGGGCGGGGGCGGGCTCCCCGAAGGGAGGCCTTATTTCATTTCCCCGCGCTCTGAGGTTTCTGCGCAGTGTCTCTCTCACCTCTTTAAATTTTACGGCGTTTGGCTTGCGGCCGCCGGGCTCCGCCCCGGGGAGGAAGCGGGTGCTGGGTCTGGGAGCCTGCCCCGGCCGAGGGGTGGCCCCAGCAGGCAGGGCGCGGGTCAGGCCCGGGGCGCCCAGACTCTGCCCGGCCTGCGAGCCCCCGGACCCTTGGTTCCGCGGGACCTTCCGGGAAGGGGGTCTGGGCTGTCCCGGCCCAAAGGGCGGGGTTTGCCTCGGAGCGCCTGGCCCCGCCCCTTTCCCAGGCTCCAGGGCGCGCCGCACCTCCCTCCTCCGGCTCCCGGAGTGTTGGGGGGCGGTGTGGTGGGGGGCACTGCTGGAAGAGGGAATACGAGCAGCAGAGACAGATACCAGTCTTGGGGCCCCAGGCGCGTTGCCAAATCCATCCCCCTCGCCTCGGTCAGCTTCCCCTGGAGGCGGGATGGTGCCCTCAAGTCCAGCGGCAGGGTCAAGCACACAAACCTCTGGTCGCTGATGGCCAGGCCTGGCACCTGCTTGGAGATCAAATTGGGGGCTGGAGATGAAGGGAGAAGAGTGAAGAGGCCACTGGCCCCCAAAGGATTCCCTCAGGAGCCTGAGATGACTCCCTATCGGGGTCATTGGGAGGGAGGCGGATGGAGGGTGGCTTGGCCTGGGGGTGGGTGAGGGAGGAGAGGGGAGCACCAGCAGCAGATGACTGTGAACCTGTGAGGGGGTGCGCGGGAGAGAGAAGTGCGAGCAGGGTGTGTGAGGACGTGGAGTGTCTGTGGATCCCATTAAGTGGCGGAGACGCTGCCCACGGAAACAGCCAATTCGGCTAGAGCCAGGATTTGCCCATAGTTCTGTCTGATTCCAGAGCCGCCTTTCTTAGACCTGCGGTCATCACCTTGACTTCTGACAACTCACTCCTTATTAACAGATCCCCCGTCTGCACCACCAAGCAGCCACCCACACAACTATGACAAGTACATAACCAGAAGGAAACAAGGCACAAAACAGAAATTTGGCCCCACTGGCCTGGGAGATGCGCCCATTGGCCTAACGGTGGGAGACCGGGGGACACCAGGACTGGTACAGTTCAGAGCAGGGGCGTGTGGGGGAGACTGGGGGGGAAGGCAAAACAGCAGCTGGAGCTCCCCACCTGGTGGCTAAAGTCCGCTGGAAGCCTCCAGGCTGAAGAAGGCTCTGAAACATTTTTTTTTTTCTCCATTGACCTGGAGAGGAAATGTCCTGGATATCACACTCTAGGGAGCTCAACCACCGGCATCTTTATGAGGAAAATTGGTCACCTCCACATGACCCAGCCAAGGCCCGATATGGCCGCCCCTCCCCTGTTCCCACCCCTGCTCCTGCGTTCCCTTCATCTCCTGGTTAATGCTCCCATCTTTTTCACGCTCCTCACGTACAAACTCTCACCGCATCCTGTTGATTTACCCTTCTAAACATCTCTCAGATCTGTCCCCTTTCCCCTCATCCCCGCCACTGCAGTCTCGTCTGCAGCTCCTATCCATCCTCCATACTATGATGACAGTTGGGCCCTGTCATAGCCTCGTAAAACTCTTTAAGGGCTGCCTGCTGCTCCCAGGATAAAGCCAGAGTCCACAGCACCCGCTCAAGGTCTTCAGGCTCTGGCCTGTCCCCCCTCTGCAGCCACCTTCCCTGCTTTCCTCGCCTGGCTTTCCCAAAGTCACTTTGCTCTTGCATGCTTCTGAAGCCATTGCACGTGATTTCCTCTGCCTGCCATGTGTCCTTCCCTCCTTTCTCTCCAGGGCTGGCTTCACATCACTGTTTGAGGCCCGGCTCAAATGCATCCTTCTGCTCAGGGACGTGTTCCTGGAAAGAAGCCCTTTCCTGTACTCTTGTACTCTTGTGACCACTGTGCTCCCTTGTCCCTGGTTATGATGCGCTGTTAAGGCTTGTCTGGCCCTTGCACTAGACCACTAGACAGATGGCTCACTGAGGGCAGGAGTCCTCGTTTATCACAGGGGCCCGAGTGTCTGGCTGAGGGGTGTATGAGGGGACTGCTGTTGAATGAGAAAGGGGAACCTGGTATTGTTTGGGACTCCAGCCTGTTTCTAGACTTGCTTGGACCTGGGACTCTGTGGCCCCCATGATTGGGGTGTGGGCTGGTGAGTGGCTTGTTTGCACATTACTGTTCCACACAAATTATCTTTCCTCTGAGTCCCCCTCACAATGCCCCTCAAGGCTGCAGAAGATCTACCTGTAATGAGGTCTCAAGATTCAGAAACCATTCACTTGCTGCCTGTGGCTTTCGCATCTCCTAGGATGACCGGTTGTCATGGCAACCCGAGTGCAGGAAGTGCCTGCTGGCTCCCTTCCCAGGGTGGGAGCAGCAGGCTGAGTGCCCCATTACAAAGGCCCTGGGTGAGCCAGTCAAGATGGTGCTGGATGGCTGGGGCCGGCCCACTCTGAGCCAGACTGGGTATCCTCATTCTTTCCCCAGCAGAAGCTTGGGAGCTCATCCCAGAGTGTTGGCCTGGCTTGCAGCTCCTGCTCCAGGGTGACAATCCTGTAAATAGGTTTCTTTTCCTTTGGGGAACCGGCAACCCTCTGGTCAAATACTCATGCTTGGGGTCTGGAGTCAGAGAGGATGCCTTGACTCTGCCACTGGATGGCTGTGTAGTCTTGAGCAAGACATTCAGTGTTCTAAGCCTCAGTTTCCTCATCTATAAAATGGGGATAATAGTAGCATCCTGGGATTTCCACTTTTGGTGAGATGGTGAACTAGTGCTCTGAAAGGCCCTCCCACTAAAATTCAAGTAGATTCTGCACGAATTATTAAAACAAAACAAAATGAATAAACTAGCCTTTTTAATACATTGCTGGGTTTGTTAGGAAGTGAGGAAAATCTCCACTCAACATCTTCTGCCAGGAAAAACACAAGGGGGAACTGAAACTAAAGCATTGGAGTGGTGAATAACAGGTTAATGGAAAAATTATGCTGAATGTTGAAATAAGTGCCATGATAGGGAAATTAAGTCATGGGCAGAGGCGAGGTGAGAAAACTCAGCATGAGACTCAGTACACTGAGCCAGGGTCCCTTACAGGTGGTTGAAGTAGCTCCAGGTTAATAACAGCCCCAGACTCCTGGCAGAAACAAGTGCATCTCAGGAGGAAGGCACCTTCAACTTAGGTCCCCAGGATTCTCACAGATTCAAATCAACAAAACATGGGGCACCTGGGTGGCTCAGTTAGTTAAACAGCTGACTTGTGGTTTCTGCTTGGGTTATGATCTCAGGATCTTGAGATCAAGCCCCACCTCTGGCTCTGTGCTGACCCTGGAGCCTGCTTAAGATTCTCTCTTTGTCTTCCTCTACCCCTCCCCACTGTCGCCACACCCCTCCCTGCTTGCATGCGTGCTTTCTCTCTCTCTCAAATAAGTTAATTAACAAACATGAGCTTGCAATCAGTGATTATCAAACTACAAGGAAACAAGCCACTATGAATGAGAGTCAACAATATTATAAACCCTATACTTAGATACCTTTCCTAAATACTTTGGCTATTATTTATTTGTTTTTAAAGCTCACAACTTCCTGAATATAAACAGGGCAGAATTTTAAGCTATGTCTTTTAATTTTTATTTTTATTACTTGTTTATCTGACAGAGAGAGAGAGCACAAGCAGGGGGAGCGGCAGAGGGAGAGGGAGAAGCAGGCTCCCCGCTGAGCAAGGAGCCCCATGCGGGACTCAGTCCCAGGACTCTGGGATCATGATATGAGCCAAAGGCAGACACTTAACCGACCGAACCATCCAGGAGCCCCTACTTTGGCTATTAGAATTACTAAATATAGAATATAAAACAATTATGTATAAAATGTTCAAGGGAATTCAAGATGGAATGCAGAACAATTATTGACCTAAGATTTGTGTACTCATATCTTTTGAAAACGAGAACAAAATAAAACCTGAGGAAATTCACCACTATTAGACTTTCAGTAAAGTAAAAGAAAATGATCTCAAAAGAGAGAAGGAATGGGGAGCACCTGGCTGGCTCAGTCAGAAGACCATGTAACTCTTGATCTCAGGGTCATGAGTTCAAGCCCCACATTGGGTGTAGAGATAACTTAAATAAATAATTAAAAAAAAGAAACTTTGGGGTGCCTGGGTGGCTTAGTGGGTTAAGCCTCTGCCTTCAGCTCGGGTCATGATCCCAGGGTCCTGGGATCGAGCCCCGCATCAGGTTCTCTGCTCAGCGAGGAGTCCGCTTCCTCCTCTCTCTCTCTGCCTGCCTCTCCGCCTACTTGTGATCTCTCTCTCTCTGTCAAATAAATAAATAAAATCTTAAAAAAAAAAAGAAAGAAACTGTGAGTAAAGAAGTGGTAAACATGTGGGTGAATCTAAATAAAAAATTAATAAAATCGTATCAGTAGTAATAATGTCTCCTTTGTGGACCAAAAAAAGGGCAAAACTCAAATACTGGACATCAATTGTATGCAGTTTGGAGAAGTAATTGGAGTTAATGTGGTTGAAGTTTCTTGAATTATTTGGGGGGTCGTGGAATAAGATAATTATTAACTGTAGACTTTTTTAAGTTTGAAAGATATAATTTTAAGGGCAATTATTGAAAGAATAGAAAAGGAGAATGCATTTACCAACTGTAGAGGAAAGGAAATGGAAGAAAGGGGGAAAATCCTCAATTTTTAAAAAAGTAAGAAAGGAGAAATGAGAACCATGGAAAAGATGGTGGGTCAAAAAAAGCACAAAATTAGATGGCAGATACAAATCCAAATTTATCACTAATCTTTTAAAAATGCAAATGTAGGCGCCTGGGTGGCTCAGCGGGTTAAAGCCTCTGGGATCAGGTCATGATCCCAGGGTCCTGGGATCGAGCCCCACATCGGGCTCTCTGCTCCGTGGAGAGCCTGCTTCCTCCTCTCTCTCTGCCTGCCTCTCTGCCTACTTGTGATCTCTGTCTGTCAAATAAATAAATAAAAGCTTTAAAAAAAAAGATTAAAAAAAATGCAAATGTGCTAAATTCTCTAGTTAAAAGACTAGAAATTATCAGAAATATTTTTTATTTTTTAAGGTTTATGTATTTATTTATTTTAAAGTAATCTCTACACTCAACATAGAGCTCAGATTCATGACCCCCAGATCAACAACATGCTCTTCTCACAGAGCCAGCCAGGCGCCCCCACATTGAATATTTTTTAAAACCAGCCATGTGTGGTCTACAAGACCCACTCCTCAGATGTAAGGACACTGAAAGGCTGAAAGTAGAAGTATTCATAATGACATAGCAGAAAAATACCAAACAAAGGAAAGTTGGAGTGGCTTTATTAGTATCAAAAAATAGAGATTAAATTAAATATTATTGTAAGAGATAAAGGTAATAAAGGTTTTAGTGCATCTGGACAATAAAACAATTGAATGAATAAAACAGCCTCAAAATATACAAAGCCAGAATGGAAGAACTGCGGAGAAAAATTGATAAATCTGTGATTATTATGAAAGATTTCAACAAATCTCTTGCAATTATTGGTATGTCAAGTAATGCAAAACAGTAAGATATAGAGGATTTTTTTTTATAAATTTATTTATTTGTCAGAGAGAGAGAGAGAGAGAGCGAGCGAGCACAGGCAGACAGAGTGGCAGGCAGAGGCAGAGGGAGAAGCAGGCTCCCTGCCGAGCAAGGAGCCCGATGTGGGACTGGATCCCAGGACGCTGGGATCATGACCTGAGCCGAAGGCAGCCGCTTAACCAACTGAGCCACCCAGGCGTCCCGATATAGAGGATTTTTAAATAATTATTAATTAGTATTTTTTTAAGATTTTACTTGTTTGACAGAGACCACAAGTAGGCAGAGAGGCAGGCAGAGAGAGGGGGAAGCAGGCTCCCTGATGAACAGAGAGCCTGATGTGGGGCTTGATCCCAGGACCCTGGGATCATGACCTGAGCCGAAGGCAGAGACTTTAACCCACTGAGCCACCCAGGCATCCCAATATAGAGGATTTAAACTATACAATTAGCAAACCTAAATAAGTTTGACTCACTATCTTTTCCATGGTTCTCATTTCTCCTTTCTTACTTTTTAAAAAAATTGAGGGTTTTCTCCCTTTCTTCCATTTCCTTTCCTCTACAACTGGTAAATGTATACTCCTTTTCTATTCTTTTAGTAATTGCCCTTAAAATTATATGTTTCAAACTTAAATTATGAAAGTTAATAATTATCTTATTCCATCACCCCCCAAATAATTCAAGTGGCTGTAGATACTTATGTTTTTATGCACACATGGAAAATTTATAAAAATTTTATAAATCATATTAGATCATATTAGAATATAATGTAATTCTCAACAAATTGTAATAACTGGTATCCTACAAATCATGTTTCCATAACCTACAATGCAAGTAGATTAAAAGTCAATGATAAAATGAGTGAAAAATATTTCCATATGTTGGTAAATCAGAAAAAAAAATCATACTGGATATAGATATATATTTTTAGATTTTATTTATTAATTTGATGGGCAGAGATCACAAGTAGGCAGAGAGGCAGGCACAGAGAGAGAGGAGAAGCAGGCTCCCTGCTGAGCAGAGAGCCCGATGCGGGACTTGATCCCAGAACCCTGAGACCACGACCTGAGCCGAAGGCAGAAGCTTAACCCACTGAGCCACCTAGGCGCCCCAAATATCTTTTTTTAAAAGATTTTATTTATTTATTTGACAGGGAGAGACACAGGGAGAGAGGGAACACAAGCAGGGGGAGTGAGAGAGGAAGAAGCAGGGAGCCCGAATAATTGGTTACCCATATGAGAAAGTATGAAATTGGACCTTTATCCCAACTGTACCCAAAATAAATTTTTTAAAGATTTTTTATTTTTAAAAATTTTTTCTTAAAGCTTTTATTTATGTATTTGAGAGAGATTGAGAGTGATTGAGAGAGAGACTGAGAGTGAGCGAGAGAGAGAGAAAGAAGGAGCAGAGGGAGAGGGAGAAGCAGACCCACCACTGAGCAGGAAGCCGGATGTGGGGCTCAATCCCAGGACTCTGGGACCATGACCTGGGCCAAAGGCAGCTGCTTAACGGCTGAGCCACCCAGACACCCTCTCCAAAATAAATTATTTATGGATTAAAAATTCTAAATGTAAAAGTGAGAAGTTCAAAATTTAAGACAAAATACATAAGAGAATATTTTTATGACGAGTAGGGAGGGATTTTGTAAATAAGACAAAAAAAGTCAAACCATAAAATATATAATAAATTAGCCTACATTAAAATGAAGAACTTGTATTTCACAGACTGGAAGAAATTACTTATAACAGATATAATTAACAAAGGATTTGTATCCAGAACATACTAAAAAAAAGATCAACCAACTTAACAATCCTAGAAGTAAATGAGAAAAAGACAAATAACCCAAAAGAAACATGAGCAAAAGACACAAATAAGCATTTCCCAAAAGAGGATTCACCATTGGAGAATATACATATGGAAAGATGGTCCATCTCATTAACAGGGAGTAAGTAGCAAATTAAAGTCCTTTGGGGCAGGTCAAAATTGTCAAGTGCTGTCAAGGGTAGAGAGTAACAGGAACTCTAGTTCACGGTTGGAAGGAATGTGAATAGTAAATTCTCTTTGGAAAACACCGGCTTCATCTTGTAAAGCTGACTCCGTGCATATCCCACCAACCCAGCCGCGCCTCTACCAGCTTATGTTCTGGAAAGACTCTGTCTGGCATGTGAGCATTAGGAGCCCAGTGGCTGGACACTCACTGCAGCGTCGTTCATTCTGGTGAAAAGCTGGAAAAACCCAAATATCCGCAATAAGGGAATTAATACACAAATCGACTGTTATATTGCAACCTGCAGTGATTCCGTGCAACACCGCGGATGAAGGCTGGCTGTGATAACGATTTTTGTAAAGGAACTAGTAGAAGGCTACGCATGGTTTGATAGCTCTTGTAAAAAGCTCAAAAACAAGAAAAATGGAAGGATATATAATTTGGGGGATTAGGATTTTTTTAAAAGATTTATTTATTTATTTGAGAGAGAGAGAGGGGTCGAGCGTGAACGGGGTGGGGGCAGGGAGGGGAGAGGCTGAGAGATTCCTCAAGCTGACCCCCCTGCTGAGCGCAGGGTGGGGGGACGCCACCCCCTGGGGGCTGGATCCCAGGACCCCAAGATCGTGATCTGAGCTGAAATCAAAAGACCAATGTTCAACAAACTGAGCCGCCTGGGCACACCTAGGATTTTTTTTTTTTTTAAGTAAAGCGGTAATAAACACAAAGTACAAGATAGTGGTTATCTTCAGGAGTGAGGTAGGGGAGGGGCATGGGGTAGAATACAGAGGAAGATTCGGGGGTTTTGGTAATGTTCTAGTTCTTATCTTGGGTCACATTCATAGGCATTCATCTTGTGCTGCATAAGTTTTATCAGTCATACATCTGCCGGGTGTTATGTATCAAATGGAACGTAATGAAAATAAAAACGAGTCCCACTTACATGCTTTTTTAAAAAACAAGAAATGGGGCACCTGGGTGGCTCAGTGGGTTAAGCATCTGTCTTCGGCTCAAGTCATGATCCCGGGGTCCTGGGACTGAGCCCCACATGGGGCTCCCTGCTCAGCGGGGAGCCTGCTTCTCCCTCTCCCTCTTCTGCTCCCCCTGCTTGTGCTCTCTCGCTGTCTCTGTCAAATAAATAAATAAAATCTTTAAAATAAATAAATAAATAAAAATAAAAATGAAAAAAAAAAACAAAACCCAAACAAACAAGAAATAACCAAAAAGGAAAGACAGGAAAATAAAGGGTTGGACAAAGATAAAGATAATAGGGCAAAGGCAAACGAAACAGGATATGGGAGTAGCAACCTTGCCATTCAAGTAGAATTCAAGTCTAAAAGCACTACACGGGACAAAGAGGAACCTTATTTAATGAAGGAAGGCACGTTCCCTGAGGAGGCTAGAACAATCATAAACCATCCGTACCCAAGAGCACAGCAGCCACCTGTAATAAAGCAAAAACTCAAGGAGAAACACAATCACTTGCCCAACTCCTTCTCCCCACCGTGCTCTGACAGTCCTCCCCCACGAGGGTGCTGCCGGCTGGGCCGCCTCCTGAGCACTGCCCTGGCTTTAGGGGGTCACCCCTGGGACCCACCTTCTCCGGTGACTTGGAAAGGGCTCAGAGGGTGTGGCCAGGCTCCCAGTCTGGCCTTGTCCAGACTCCCAGCCCCAGCTTCTGCACCTGCTCCTAGATCAGCCTCCCTGAGCTCATCCATTCCTGTGCGCTCTTTCTCAGCGTTCTGGGTTTCTAATCTACTGATTTCTTCTAGGTGGGGGGGTGGGGGAGGGGATGTGGTGGAAGTGAGGGGGGGCTTTAATGTGGGAAAATGAACCCATTCTCCTCTGCCTTCTTTCCCATGTTTTCATCGGTGCCGCCTGGCTGTGTGAACTTGGCAAGCCGCTAACCACTCTGAACTCTGCCTTCCCCTCCAGACAGCGCTAGGCAACGATGGGAGAGGCGCAGGAGGTGCCTGCCACAGGGCTGGACTGGCTCAGGAGAGGGACGGTGGCTTTCCTGCCCTCAGTCTCCCTTTCTCTCTGCTTCTCTGGTTCTGAGAAGCCAACTCGCTGGTCTGCGCCTGGGAGGCAGGCTAGGATAGACTGCACCCCTCCTCCTCGACTTTGAACCTGGCTCCTCCCCAGGGGAAGAGGCCAGCCTCGGTCCCTCGGGCCATTCCAACTCCCTCCTTGGCCTGGAGCCTAGTCTGGTGAAGCCGGCTCCACCCCTCAGAAGGGCAGAGTTGCAAAAAATTGGGAGATTTTCCTGTCTGTCCCAACCTTCCTTCTGGGCAGAGCCGCTTGTTTATACTGGTAACCAGTCTCTCGGGATCTGCCACTCACTGAACAAGCTCCTTTACCCCTCAGAGCCTCAGTGTTCTCAGCTGTAGAATGGGGATGATAATGACAACACATCGAGTGACAAGGAAATGAAGTCATGCCTACAGGTGCTGGCCTGGCGTAAGGCCCCGTAAGGAGCAGCTACTTATTATAACTGTCCTGGTCTAGGTGTTGGCTGGGCATTTTACAAACCAAAAGGTCCTTTGCAGGGAGCTGACCCCTTCTGGAGCTGCTGCTTCCCTTTGTTTCACAGAGCATGACTGCGGTTTTCTGCCCTTGTCACTAGCGCTCTGTTGCTGGACATTTTGGGGATGGATCTAACCTGATGGGTCTAACCTCACTAGCAGCTCAGCGCCAGTCATTTGGTTTTCCAGGTGAGCTCTGGGGCTTACAGTGTGCCCCGCCACCCTGCCCAAGTTCCATGTGTGGAGGAGCCCGAGGGGACCCGCACCCGGCAGGTGCTCACGGCCACAAGAGCTCTGATGGCAGGAACGGCTCTCACTGCAACCGTCTGTGTATTTTATGCCAACAACAATCGGTTTCATTTGTTCTCAGGAACCTCGGACAATGTCCAGTTGAACAGAATCTGCAGGAAAAAAAAAACAACACGCCTCCAAAACAATGTCTCCTCTTAAATGTCAGCTCAAAATCAGTGCACATGTTAGGGAGAGTTTACTCACGAACTATGTTTGCATAAACCAAGTGGGACAACGTTGCAAAACTGGGCGTGAAGGAGGTCCAGGGGTCCTTCTTGTGTCCTGTTGTGAATCATCTTAGCTCTTTTTTTTTTTGAGCACTGACTTTCATGCCAGAAACTTGGAAAACTTGGAAACGTGACCTCCTTTATTTGCCCAAGGACCCTGTGAGATAGTATGGGTTTTAGTTGGGACTCTTTGGTGGCAGGTGACAGAGATGTCATTCCAACTAGTTCAAGCAGTAAAGGGCTCTATTAACCCCTTATTTGTTAACCCCTTAATGCCTCCGTAACTGAAGCCTTGGTCAGTCTTGCTCTGTCCAGCTTGCCTTTCACCTTGTCTGTGAACTGGCCATGGTCTCTAGGGCTCCCCCAAGTGGTACGAAGCACAGCAGCCAGCGTCCCTGTAACTTGGGATCCAAGAAGGTGCCCCAAGATCATGGTTGGTCCAGTCACAGGTAATGGAGTACTCTGGCCTGGAGGCCTAGGCCACAAGACTCAGGCTGACCGGTAGGGACAATCTCCCACTGCCCATGCCGCGATGCCTCCTCTGGCATGGCCCCTGCGGTCATGGGAAGGCCAGGAGCCTGTCAGCCTCAGAGCACAGGGAAAGCAAGCTGGTATCTCAGGGAACACAGTTCCCAGAAGCTTCCCTGGCCTGAAAGAGTTGCCACTGCCAGTGCCAAGGACAGCCCCGGACACTCCCTCCAAGGCTCTTGGGCTCCTCCTGGCTCAGTGTTCTGGGCTGAGAGTCAGCTTCCTGGGTAGGCAAAAGTAAGGGGCACCCACAAATAATCTTAGCCCCATTGTTTGAATGCCTGGGTTTGGCTGAACCCTGTGACTGGCTCACTTGCTCGTGTGGCCCTCATGATGGCCCTGGGCTCACCCCTCAGTTCATAAAGAAACCAAGGCTTGGGATGGTTAAGTGACTTGCCCAAGGTCACATGGCCCGTGAAGAGCAGAGTCGGGATTGGAGCTTGATACCAATCCAAGGTACTGTTTACCCCCGAAGCTGGAAGAGGGCAGAGCACCTCCACACCCCAGAGCCCTAGTGACTGAAATGATCAGAATGACATGCTAACTCCTAATCAGGGCCTTCCAACTATGATTCGAATCTTCTGTTCTGGAAACACGCATAGGGACCGGAGCTCTATGAGGGTAGACCTGGATCTTGCCCAGTGAGGGAGCACCCCTCATGTCCCTGGGGAAGCTGAGGCTGCCCTGGGTCCTGGGCAGCGCCTGAGCCCCCTCTGCTTCTGTGAGGAGAGGAAGAAAAGGGGCGGGCTGTGCATGTGGGGAGCGGGGCGGGGAGCTCATCAGTTCTGCACTCACCCCTGTGATTCTCCTGCAGGGTTCAGGGAGGGCTGATTCCCTGGGACCTAGGGCACTGACAGTAAGTAGTCTTTCTCTGACTTTTAGCCTCCCTGAGCCTTCGTTTCCTTATCCATAAAATGGGGGTAGTGACAGTACCTGCCTCACGGGTCACTGTGAGGAGTCAGTGAGATGGGCACAGCACCGCTGGGAGTGGCTAAAGCACTCAGGAAGACGTTGATATTTTTACCCCCTTCCACCTCCCCTTGTTTTCCTCCTCCTGTCTTTGTCTCCAGCTCTAGTTCAAATTCCGGATCTGCTATTTCCTAGCTGTGTGGCCTCAGGCAGGTTACTTGACATCTCTGAGCCCATGTTGCTGTTATGTAAGATGGGAACGCTCCCACCTGTTTCTTAGGGTTGTGATGAGGAATCCACGGCATCATCCCTGTAAAGCTCCCACACAAGGCCTGGCACATAGGAGCCTCTGAGGGGAAGGATTTCTTCCTTCCTTCTTTGTTTTCTGGCCTTAATCTGAAGCCATCAGCACATCACCGCCCAGCCCAGCCGCCGCATCGGCTCTCCCCTGCCTGACTCCGACTGCCACCTCGTGGCCTGACAGGTGACTACATGTTCAGAAGTGAAATTCAAACTAGCTACTGGTGTCCCAGATTTAGAAGCAAAAGACCCCCAGCTTTCTTCTCTCGCAGAAAGGTCCTGGGTGTTCTGTCCCAGAGGAAAGATGCACAGGGGGCTGCCTATCATTGGGCCCATTCCAACTAGATTCTGTGCTAAGAACTTTCTGTGCATGGGCTGCACTGATTGGGCTCTGGTTCGGATCAGAGTTCTCCAAAGGAACAAACAAAGGCTCCTGGAGCCACCATGGTCACATCAAGGGCTCCAAGGCATCGACATGTGCATTGGCTTTACCTGTAGGGTGGGTACAGGGGGTTTGGTTTAGTACTCCTCTTTAGGCCACAGATTGATACGTTGCATATACTCTTCTGTGTTATTCAAAATCTCATCGTGTGCTGACTTTATTCTCAGCTAAAGCAGAGAACGGTTTGTGTTGGATGTTCTTCCAACGCCAAGGGCCCAAGTGACTGCCCTCAGCATGTCCAGCACCAGGGATCTCGGCTCCTACCATCTCAGGCTTCTGGATCCTGAATTCAACCCGAGTGTGTCCCACCTCCCTGGTGCCCTGCCACTCCTGCTTCTGAGCTCTTGCTCTGGTTGTTCCCTCCCCTGGCAGGTTTTCCCTAAATTTTCAGCTACAGCTGACAAGCACCCCACCACCACCCTTCCTGCGCCCGCCCATCCTCGATTGATGCCTCTCTCGTAGCTCCTGCTTTTGCTCTGCCCAGGCGGACATGCGTCCCTGGAGACCTGCCAGGCAAGAGATGAAGATCAAAAGGAAGGAGCAATCAGGGGGCTAGCCCCCTCCTCCAGTCAAGCCCCAGGGGTTGCTCTGAAGTCAAAGCCATAAACAGAATCCTCGTATCTGTTTGACAGTGCCCGGGATCAAGATCTTCTGGTATGGGGGTCCCAGGACACTAGAGGCAAAGAGGGCATCTGAGGCAGAGCGGTGCTGGCTGCAGAGTGGGGACTCCTGGGAGGAACTGGGAGAGCAGCGTCCTCGTCAGTCAGGTGGACATCACAGTCCTTCCTGCCCCAAGGGTTTGCGAGGAGTAAGTGAAACGAAGCGTGCAAGGTTCAACACAGCGCGTGGTGCACGGACGGTCCGGCAGGCAGTCACTGCAGAGCAGGCCAGCTTCACTGCCCCAGTCCAGGGGCACTGTTCCCGTCATGTGGGGGCTGCAGGGCCGCGTGCGGTAGCCCTCCTTAGGACCTCCCTCCTAATGCCTGCTGGACCACCCTCCTAACTGCCCATCTGTCCAGGAGGTTGCTCGTTCCGGGTAGCAGCGCTCATCCCTCACCTTCTCCAGGCCAGGGCTCACAGCCCAGCAGGATTCTCCAGGAAAGCTGGGGGCCTGGGAGCCGTGGGGAATTCCGGAGGCAGGATTGCACAGGGGCTCAGACACCTTGAGGACAAGTTTTTTAGGGTGGGTTCACAATCACGTTCTTCTCCTGAGACCACCCCCTTCTCAAGGATCCCCCACCCCAAGTTCCTGGGAGAAATCACCCTGGAGCTCATTGCTTCTCTCTAAGCCTTGGTTTTCTCATCTGTGCAGTGGGATGAGAGCAGTTCTGGGTTGTGAAGATGAGTGGGCTGAAGTCTGTGACCGGCAGTGGTGGCAACGGCTGGTGTTTATACTGTTTGAATCTGTCCCCAGAAAGGGGGGCCTAGAGGGAGACCTCCTTCCATGCCCTCTTTCTCCCCAAGGACCCGGCCTGTGTTTCCCCCACCTCCAGTGCCTTCACCTTCTTGGCTGGGGGGAGAAGACAGGAGACAGGGGAGCCCTGGATTAGCACAGCCCCTCCTCTCCACCCCCACCCCACATTTTTTAGTGACAGGATTTTAAACGGTTGCTGTAGGCAAGAGAGTTGGCAGCCCACTGCTGGAGGTGGGGGGTGGAGCTTGGAGGCCCCTCTTTCAGGAGCCTGGGCCTGGGGCTTGGACATGAAGACCCAGTTGAGTCCTGTCTCTGTGCTGTGCAGCTGGGGTGAGTGACTTAATTTCTCTGGGCCTCCGTGAGGCCACTCTGGAGGTAGGAGAGTCTCCTTGATCCCTGGGTCCCTGAGCTTGACCTTGGAGGACCAGATCATAGGGCCGGAGAGGGTGGGCTAGAGGAGACAGCAGGGGTGCTGGCGAGGCCCTGGATTTACTGCCAAACCTGATTTTGAACCTTGGTTTCTGCCGCCCCTTGTTACCTTTATCATATCGAGCCGGTCACTACCTCCTTCTGAGCCTTGGGTTCCCTTCTGAAAAATGAGACCTTAATACTTGCTCCTCGGGGTGTTGTGGGGTGCAAGGGAAGAAATGAGGAGTGCCTCGACTTGTCTAGCCTTCAGGAAACCTCCTGGGTGAGAATCACCCAGAGGTTGCAGAAGAGGGTGCGGGGTGGCGCGAGCCCCCTAGGGGGCGCTGGTGCCCGGGAGAGCGGCTAGAGGTGGCTTCCAGGTAACCCCCGCCACAGGAGTGGGGATGTCCAGGAGGCTGAGAAGGAACAACCAGAGAGGTTGGGGAAAGGGGGGAACATTAGCACAACCGATCTGTGGACGTGAGGCCCTGCCCCCAGTCTCATTGCTTCTCCCCCACCCCCAAACTGAGCTCTTCTAGTTTAGGAGTGTAGCAGGATTTTGCCTGCCCCTGAGATTTTGCACAAGACTGAAGCACTGCCAGACACTCCTCTCCACCTAGTCTTCTCCATGCTAGCTAACTTCTGATCTCGGCTTAATATGTCGCCTCTTCCAGGAAGCCTTCCATGACGCTTCACCCCTCCAGGTGAGGTTGGGTACCCCTGCCACAAGGCCTCTCTGAACCTCAGCTGAGCTTATACCACAGTCTACCTCCTTGAGGCACAGACCACTGAGCCCTGGTTCTCAGCCTGGTAGCTGCCACTTAATGGTCCCCTCATGCTGGTTGGTTGAATGAAAGAATGTGTTGGGAAACAGGAGAGAGTGGGATGGGATGGATGCATCTGTCTTAAGCATGGAGGGGGTTTGGGGTTGGGATGGACCAAGGATACGGCGGTATTGGGATTATGGGAAGGGACAAGGAATGGGCTGGGGTGAGAACGGGGACCCCGAGCCCTCCCTCCTCCTTGACCTGCTGTCCCTGGCACCCATGGAGAAGCCCCCCACGCCTCACGCAGGACTGGCTCCGGCCGGGTCCCTCCCGCCCTCCAAGGAGAGGCAGCACAGGCGTGTACAGGTTGATTTATTTACAAATATACTGATGTCTCATCTTTTGTTGGTGTTTCCATTTTCTGCTTTTGTGGGAAGAGGCAGAAGGTGAGCGTGGAGGGCAGGTTGGGGGGAGTGATGTGGTAGACGCTAATAAATAATTTAACAATGACAAGTTATTAAATAAAATGTGTCTGGGGATGGCGGGTGGGCAGTGAGAGTCTGTACAAGGAAAACAGAGGAATGGCCGATGGCCGGTCCCCACGCCCAGCTGGGCTGGGCTCCCGTGGGGGCCTCGGTCGGGGTGGAGGGGTGGGCACCGGCAGACAGGCTCGTGGCAAACTGTACCTTCCAAGGGCCAAATGGTGGAGGGTCCTTCCTGCTCCCCCAGCCCTCGGGCCTCTTGTGCCCGGGAGTGTGAGTAGGTACGTGAGCCTCCGTGTGCGTCCGGGTGTGAGTGTGTGTCTGTGCGTGTGCGTGTGGACCCTCTTCCCCTCAGGGCAGAGTGAGCCCCAGAGCTGCAGATTCTCCCAGACCTCAGGCGGTGCCCAGAGCTCAGGCCAAGCTGGGGTCAGCTGATTTGCCCTCCCCGGGAGTGGAGAGAGGGATGCTGGCTCTACAGGGGTGGGTGAGGCAGCCTCACTGCTGGGGGGCAGCTGAGCCCCCTAAAGGAGAAGAGGCTGCCCCCCAGCCCTGCGACAGGGGCCTGACCTCACTTGCACCCTGCTCGTCCGGAGACAGTGGACTCCTCGCCTCCCGGTCCTGGGAATCCTCCCCACATGCCCAGCCCGCTTGCCCTGACCTCTTCCCCTACAGGCTCTGCCTGCCCTACAGTGGGACCTTTGGCACCATAGGGTCCCTTTGTCTGTGCGGCCCTCCAGGAGGCTCCGTGGAGCAGATGAGGCTCTGTTTGGGGGCAGGACCCCACCTTCTTGTCCCTCCTCTGCCTTATTTGCTGTGTCACTCGGGGCAGAGTCCTTCCTCCCTCTGAGCCTCGCCCTCCTTCGCAGCAGGGAAACAGAACTCATTTTTTTCTCTAACCCTCCCCCTGCCCACCTCACACTTTCTGCTTCTTCCTCTGGACCAGAACTTGACCTCCCTCTTCCCTTGGGCTTCCCATCCCAGCCACCACGGGTGATGACGGTCGGGGTGGGAGTGCTCCTGGCTGCTCACTGCGCCCCCCACCCCGGTCAAGTCTGCACTTCTCCCACATGTGGTGGGAAGAGCCTGCTTATCCCACCTCATCCCAGACTCCAGCGAGCCTGCTTGCCTCCGCATGCTTCTACGGGGTGACCCTGACCACCTTCCTCTGAGCCTCGGGTCCCTCATCTGAGAAATGGGTCCCCATGAACATTTGGACAGAGCTGGGTCAGAGTGTGAATGTCTCTCCTTCTAGAAGAAAGCCCCTCAAGGGTGAGCCCTACATCTTGTTCATCTGTGTCTCCACGGCCCATCCGGGGCTGGGCAGGGTGGACAGCAGATGTTTGGGGGAGCCCGAGGGGACAGAGGACAGTGAGCTGCAGCACACAGCAGTCACCTGACCACGGCTGATGGGGTCTCTCCAGCTTTGACCGTCCGTGGGACGTGAGTGTGGGCGTCTCTGAACCAGCGCCCTGCAAGGAGCAGTGCACATGAGGGGAGAGCCTGGGCTGGACTTGGGAGGTTGTGAGGCCCCAGGTGGGTTGGCAAGAGTTTCCTAAGACAGATGATGCCCCCCGACCTCGAGGCCATTCACCAGACCAAGAAGATGAAGGGGTGGCATGGTGTCCCTTCTCCCTCTCCTCTCCCAGCCCGGGCTTTCCAGGCTGGGATAAAGGAGCGGACCAGATGCCCATTTCTGAGCTTCCTTCCCACCGAAAGAGTCTGGTAGAGAAGGACCAGGGCCCCTGGGGCTGGGGCGGGGGCTGCCCTGGGCCTGCCCTAAGCACCCCCAGCATGATTTGGACTATGTGAGCACAAGAAGAGGAAGGGGAGCATCTCTCAAGAAACCAGTGTAGCTGCCTAAGGGACCACTGGTAGCTCAAGACAAGAGATGGTGCAGCGCCCAGATGGGCTAAGGTTGCAGAAAACCGAGAACAGTGGCTGAGATCCCTGTGGGCCTTCATGTGGTACAAGGAGGCAGGGCCAGGCTGAGCCGCCTCGCCCCGCTGACAGCCCTGGGGAAGAGCACAGGGCACTCTGGCGCAGCCTCGGGCTCCCCACTGGACAGAGGAGCCAAAGCACGGAGCAGGCTGGCGAGCGTGGAGAACCCCAGAGGGGGCCGGGCGGAGGGGCCCAAAGGCGGAGAGAGACGCCCACTGTCCTATTCGCTCAGAGACTGGGCCAGGCAGATCCCAGGGTGGTGGCCTAGGGCTTGGTGTCAGAATTACAGGCAGGGCTCTGAGCACCCGGCGGAGGACAGCGGCCACCAGAGGCCAGAGAGGGGCCACCGAGAACAGGACCCATCAGCCTGCCCTCACTCCCTCTTTTGGAGGGTCAGAGCTGAGTGGATCCGGGCTGGGGGCTGAGGCAGCCCGTCTGGCTTCCTGCGGGGCATCTGACAAAATGGGGCTGGATGTGCCCTGGAACGCGTCCTCCAAGGAGGACTGGTTCACAGGCCCACACGGGACGGGAGAGGTGCAGGCAGTTCGTGTGCCTTGGGTGAGAAGCGCAGGGCTGACTCCTGACATGACAGGGACAGCAAGCCAGGGTCACAGAGCTGGGGGTGCAGAGAAACTCCACAGGCCAGACTGAATTAAGGAAGAAGAAATGCGGCAAATAAAAAAGCCAAGGTCCTTTGTGGGATCTAAACAATAAGTGCCCCTCCCCCACATACACACCAGAGAGCCCTGTGGCCCATCAGTCGTGTGCGCGCGCGCGTGTGTGTGTGTGTGTGTGTGTGAGAGAGAGAGAGAGAGAGAGAGAGAGTGTGAGAGTCGGGGATCCAGTTACAGAAGGGCAGGGTGAGTTTCCAGGTAATGTGGTCTCATTTTGGGCCACATTAACAGAGGCAGGGCGCCTAAAGCGGGGGAGGTAGCTGGCTGATACCGTGGGGAGATTGGGTTACATCTGTTCCACCTTTAGATGGAAAGCTGGAGCCCAGCTGAGGGTGCAGTTTTAGGAGAGAGAGCCGGAGAGACTGGAAGAGCCTGGCTTTGAGAAGTGAAGACTTGGGGCTCAAAGAGGCAGAGGCCAAATCAGCAGAGAAGGGCAGCTGGCCTGGGGCGGGACGAAGCAGCGGGCTCCCAGCCTCGGGAGGTACTCGAGAGGCAGAGGGAGCCAAGCTTTGGATAGATGATGGGCCAAGTAGATGGCTCGGGAGGTCCCTTTCCGCCTAGAGGTTCTGCCATTTGCCCCACCTGCTTCTGGGGGCCCTGTCTCTGCCCTGCCTGCTCAGGCAGCCCCCCATTTAGGCGGAGGCTAGGATACACCTGCGTCCACGTGTTTCAAGCCCCAAACTGCCCCCTCCCGTCCCCTCCTTCCTTCTCCCCTATTGCTGTAAGAAGATGGGGTCCCTGCCCCGGTCTGGCCTCTCTCCCCTTCCTGACGTGGCAGGGCTGGCCCCTGGAGCACCTCTGTGTCTCTTCAGCTTGTCTGTGTACCTGCGTGGGGATCCGCATGGCCTTCGGGGCTGTGTGCGTCTGCAAGTGAGGCTCGCTCTACCCTCTCCAGGGACTCCCCCTCAGGGCAGAGCCGAGGTGGGCTGGGCACACCTGCCAGGCTCTTCCCCACTTCTGTTCCAGATTCAGACTGGGACGGGTGAACCCAGGCTGGCGGGCTGGCTCTCAGAGGTGGGGGAGCTGGGCACAAGCCCCGTGCACAGGGACGCGCCCTCGCAGGTAACATGCACCGCACACAACATGGTCGCCTTGGGGCATGCTGGGGCGGTGGGGGGGGGGGGGCGGCGCCTGCCTGGACCTAGGCCCGGCCCCTGGAGGTTGGCTGGACACAGAGAGGACGTTTAAAAAAATAGAGAGAATTTAAGCTTCCCAAAAAAGAGATGGGTAGGGAGAAGGAGGCGATGGAGGCCGAGGTGGGGCTAGGAGGCGAGCGGCTTTCTGAAACTCTGGGTCCCTGGGGTGACACGGTCTCTGCCGGCAGGACACGGCCCTGCCCAGGCTGCGCCCGTCTGCCTGCCCGGCCGGCCCAGGGAAGGGCACCGTATGGCTGTGTGTAGAGTCTGTGCGCGCGGCGGGGCTGGCGGTGGCGGCCGCAGGCCCCCCCCTCCCAGGACCCTGGCCCAAGCGTCCAAGCCGCCGGCCGGCTCTCAGGAGGCGAAGTAGGAACTCTGCATGGAGTAGAGCCGGTCGATGGGGTTCCCCACGCGGGCCTGCAGGGAGCCCACGTCCGAGGAGCCGAGGAAGCAGTCGCTGAGGCTGGTTAGGGAGGTGTCGCTGTCGATGTCATGGAAGATGGAGTCGTTCCCTGGGGGCAGAGGGGGCGTCAGGAGCCGCGTGGGCGTGAGCTCCCGGGGGCAGGGGGGCCCTCTCGGCCCTGCAGCCTGTGCGGCCAGAGGTGAGGAGGGGCGGGGTGGCCTGTGGCGGCGGCGGGGGACCAGAGGCGCTGAGGGCCGCAGGTGGGGCCTCGCGGGTACCCCCTTCCGATGGGAGGCGGCAGGCAGGCAGGCTGTGTCCGTGGGGCCTGCCGGGCCCGGGGGTGGTGGGCGGGGGCGGTGCTGGGGTGGGCAGGGGGTGGGGCGGCTTACCATAGGGGTTCATGTGGTCACCTGGCATTTGGGGCGGCGTGAGGCCCTGCTGGAAGGGGTCGCTGCTGCCGTAGGGACTCTGCTCCATGGCCACGATCTGCTGCTGGGGTGGGGCCAATGGCGTGTAGGAGGCCATCATGCCCTCCATGCGACTGGACAGGACCTCTGGGGAGAGAGCACACTTTCACCGACCTGCCCTGTCCACCTCATCCCAGAGCCCACGCCGCTCCTGGGGAGCCCTCCCAGATATACTTCAGGCGTTCCCACTGACCTCCCATATGACTCCCCAAGGCCACGGGACCCAGTGCAGTCCCCCTGACTCTGACCTCTTCTGCACTTCCCCAGGTTGCCTGTGGTGACCCAGGGCCACTGAACCCAGGTATCTGACCCTTGGCCCCTTTTCCCCAGATACACAGGAATAAACACATAAATAAACGCAGGAAACAGTTTATCAAAAGCCAGGGATCTCCCCTCCCCACCTCCTCCCTTCCTCCAGTGGCCCCGCCCTCCAGAAGCTCACCGCCCGGGGGACACAGACACTAAGCAGGCAGTCATGATGCCACATGTGGGTGCAGTGAGCTCCCTGCATCTGGGAGCATCAAGGTGGGGCCCAGGCCAAAGGAGTTCAGGGAAGGCTTCCTGGAGGAAGGGACCCCCTAACTCCAGGTCACTTAAAGAATCAGCAGGGGTTCAACCATGCCAGGAGCAGGTATGCCCTGCCTCAGGCAGCAAAGGCAGGGAGGGGAGAAACTAGCCAGTGGGAGCAGGGAGCCCTGTGCATGGGGCTATAGTGCCAGGATGAGAGAAGGCCAGGGGTGGGGAGGAAGATGGTCCTCTGGGCGCCCCCCCCCAACCAGCCCCAGAGCTCAGTGTGGTTCCCCCTGAGGCTGTAGGAAGTCTGCTGTGGGAGGGGCTGTGGAGAAAGGCTGGCCCTCCTCACCCCACCTCAGCAAATGGCACCACCCTCCACCCAATGCCCATACCAGGAACCTGGAATTCACCTCTGACCCTCCTGTCCTCTGCGCACCACATCTGCTCGGTTGCCAAGCAGGGCAGTGGAGGCTGCTCCCAGGAGCCCAGGTTCCATCAGTGCCCTGGCATCTGCCCCAAAGCCCCCGTCTCACCTGGAAGCAGGCAGCCCTGGGGCCCCTACTCCTCTTGGGCAGTCCCTACAAGGCTCAATGTCCCCATGGGGCTGGGGAGGCCACCCCCCCACCCAAGAAGTGGTAACATTTTGGCAAAGCCCAGTGTTCGGGGGTCTGGCCACTGCCCCTCCAGCTGGCTCCTTATCACCCAGCAGGAACCCACACTGAACTCAACACCCCGCAGTCTCTCTCGAGATTTCTGCTGAACTCTGTCGTGGGTAGTGGGGTGTATGGTCATGTGAAAACCACGGCTTTGGGATGCCACATATGGGGCCGAGGCCAGCTTTGCCCCTTCACTTGCTAAGGGATCCCAGTAAGTCCTCTGGTCTGAGTCTCTGCCTCCTTGGCTGTGAGATGGGCTGTGACAGTGCCCTTCCCCTCCGGGATCAGTGGGCATTCCGAGAGGCTGAGCATAGCCAATGGTGACAACTGTGCTTGGCACACCCTGAGGGTGGGGGATGGTTGCAGGTTTTTTGAGTTTTTTGTTCGTTTTTAAGTAAGCTCTAGGCCAAACATGGGCTTGAACTCATGACGCTGAGATCAAGAGTCACACGTTCCACTAACTGAGCCAGCCAGGCGTCCCAGGGGCGAAAATTCTGCCACCCCTCTGTGCAGCCCATGCTGCCATCTCTCCTCCTGGGGCCCTCCATGGTCCCCACCGGCTCTCTCGATCCCAGCAGGTTCCGGGGCGCCAGCTCCTACAGCCCTCATGGGGTTGTACAGCCCTCATGAGGTTCCTCTTGGTGGAAGGGGTCTGGGGTCTGGGGTCCAGGGAGTGAGGGAAGAGTGCTGTTACCAGAGGCCGAGCCTGGGCCCTGTCGCCCTGGTCCTGGCTCACCTTGGCCCAGCCGCTGCGAGTTCTGCTGCTCCTGCTGCTGCTGGTGCCGCCGCGCCAACTTCTTCATCTGCAGGGGACACAGGTCATGCCAGTCCCCACCTCCCCGTCCCTGTTCAGTCCCGGCCCCTCCCAGCAGGACCGTGTCTTCTGCCTGCACCCCCACTCCAGCCCTGCCCAGCGGGGACAACAGGTGGCCTCTCACCTTGGCTCTTTGGTTCTGAAACCAGACCTGGACCACACGCACGCTTAGGCCTGTCTCTGCCGCCAGCGTCTCTCGGACCTGCCCGGGGGGGAGGGACAAGGATCAGGCCTGGGGGCGGGGGCCGGGGCAGCAGGCCAGGGAAGCGGTGGTTTGGGGGAACTGAGGGATGGGTGGGGGAAGTGGAGGGACGTCCCCCTCCCTGGGGAGAGTGGCAGGGGCACTGTCTGGGAAGGCGGCGGGTGTGGGGTGTCAGCCCCGCCCCACCCCAGCGGCCCCTCACCTTTCGGCAGGGCTTGGAGGACACCTCGAAGGAGGCCTTGAAGGCTCTTCGCTGCTGCGTGGTGAGGATGGTCCGGGGTCGCTTGGGCCTCCGGGGGTCTTTCCCGTCGTCCCCACTGCCTTTACTCTGGCTGCCCTGCCCCTTGGCCGGCTTCATGTCCCCATCCTCGTCCTCGCTCTTCACTGTGGGGGACACACCCAGCCCATCAGTCTTGTACGAGGGTCTCAGATTTGTACCCAGAGGCCATCTGTCACCTGGCGGGATCTCACCTCCTGCCAACACCAGCCCCCTGCACTCTGGAGACCCCAGGGCAGCTTGTCAGCCTCTGAAAAACTGGTTCCCGCTGTCCCAGCCCAGGGCCAGTGGGTCCCACAACCCAGCGAGGAGACTCCAGGGAGCCTTCTTTCCTGGAAGCTTCCAGAGATCAAGAACTGTCAGGCAAAGCCATACCCCAGACATTGTCACACCCGAGTATTCATGATGACAGCACGCACGCCACACACACAGTTACACACTCAACCACTGACGTGTGCGCATGCACGCTGGCAGGTGGGCCCACAGAGCACGGGGCACACACAGCTCACACACACACACACACAGGCCCATGCTCGCAGGTGGAGACATACAGGCAAGCACGTACCTGAACACACAGGCACGCACGCACACAGAAGCACGTGTGTTCACCCAGAGACACACCCATGCCCACCATGCACACACGGCCACTTCCATGTCCCAGAATCGTGGGTCTCAGAGATGCCAGCCCCAGGCAGATGCCATGTGCCCCCCACTGTCCTCGAGTCTAAGCTGGTCTCCTATTCCCAGGCCCACCTTCCTCAGACCATGAGCCCCGGGGCTGGGTGGCCTCCCTCCAAGACCCCCACCCCAGGCCTGATAGGAATGGGCCAGTGGCACCTGGCTAGTGTCTGCGCTGCTCTAAGAGCCCAGGAAGCCACCACGGTGGCCTGCCCATGGGTGGACAGAGGGACAGATGCATGGGGAGCTCACTATTTCCTCCAAGGACATCGACGAGACAAAGCTGTTCCGGAAGGCCCTGTGACCAAGGGCTCTAAGTTACCCGAAGACCAGGCCATCTCCTCGCCAAGCCCTCTGCTCCAGTCCTTCCCCACTCCCCGGGAACGACAGGGCCCCAGCCTTCTCCCTGGCTCTTCCTTTCCAAGACTCATTCCTGGTTGTACCCGCCCTTCTGGCAGGAGAGCTCTAAGCTGGCACAGCCCTTCTGGAGGCTGGAACAGAATAGAGAGGTGCCTTCATCCCGGGAAAGGGGGTCTTTGCCTCCACCATAGAATGCCCCGTCCCCCACCCAGCCAGGAAACTGGAGAGCTCAGGCTGCTGCCCCCTGCTGCTGAAGGCTGGGTCAGAGCCCTGCTTCGTGGCCACCAGCAGCCTGCAGACCTGGGCAGGCGGGGACACCGTGGTGCCGTGCCATGGTGGGGGCCACAGCAAGGCAAAGGGAGGACGAGGATGGGGGCGGTCAGAGAGCAGGGTATACGTGCGTGTGCTCGTGTCTAAACTGCAGGCCGGGTAAGCATGTGGACAAATCACTGCTCCGTGCACGTGTGACGTGTGAGCTGGGTCATGTGTGCACGTGGGTATGTTTCAGTGGATGCGCAGTGCGTGTTCCTGGGTGAGGGTTCGCACGTGCTTGGGCATCTCAGCGCACATCTACAGATGCTCCTGTGTCCCTGCTTATGTGCCCCTGGGCATCGGATGCGCTTGTGTGTGGACATGTGTAGTCCCATGCACGTGTGCTGGTGCATGAGCACATGTGCCCCAGTGGTAGTGCCTGCACATGCGTTTGTGGGCCTGGGGGCATGCACACCGGTGTCCATGGGCGTCTGAGGGGGGCGCACTGTCTGTACGTAGCTCGGGTCCTGGGGTTAGGATTGGGCTTCTCGGGCAGCACCCCGCCTCCCGCCGCCCCTGCTGCCCCCGCCCCCAGCCCATCTCCAGCCATGGCTCACCAGAGTCGGACTCGTCGGGACTCACGGAGCTGAGCAGGTCCTTCTCCTTCTCGTAGTCCCCCTTGCACAGCAGCTGGCCCTCCTTGAGCACAAACTCGTCGCCCTTGCGCAGCTGCCGCTCACACACGCAGCAGCAGAAGCAGCCCAGGTGGTACACGCATTCCAGCGCCCGCATCACAAACTCCGTGGGGGCGATCTTCTCCATGCAGCCACTGCACTTGGCTGCGAAGAGCCTGCAGGTGCACAGGGCGGGCTCATTGGCTTGGCTCGGGGGGCGGGGGCCCTCCCCGAGGCTGCTATCCACCAGGGGCCTCTCCCTCCTGCCACCCTGACTCCCCCCCCATCCCAGATAGGAGAGGCCCCACCCGGGCACAGAGCCAGACAGTGGGAGGGCCCTGTGGCCCCACTCTTCTGGCTCCCCAGGGCCCTGGTGGCCTAAGGGTGGGCTCCGGGCATCCTGCCCTGAGGTGCCCTCTCCTGGGCGTATCAGCTCAGGACCCTTCTTGCTCCAAGACACCGCGGCCACTAGAGGGCAGAACACATGGTCAGCCTCAACCTTCCTCAAGAGCCAGGTGGGTTCTGGGCCTGAGAAGGGCAGGCGGCCTCCTGGACCTCTCTCCCCTCACTCCAGGACCTGCTCTGCCTCCTCTCTGCTCTCCCCTCTCTCTCCCACATCCAAGCGATCCTGAGCCCTGTCCCTCCCACCACCCAGGCTGGGCTGCTCCTCTCCTGCCTGAGTGCCTGCCTCAGTCCCCTTCCTGGGCTCCGGGCTCCTCCACCCTTCGATGCACCCTCCAGGATGAGAGCCAGAGGAAGCTGCTCATGCTGCTTCCCTGCTCCAGACTCTTCCGTGACTCCCTGGGGCCTCAAGGCCCTTCACGCCCTGCCTCTTTCTGCGGCCCGATGGAACAGCCTGCGGTTTCTCCAGGGCACCTTCCCACTGGCCTGTCAGCATGTTCCTTCTCTGTCCCTCGGCTGTGCTAACCCTTGCTTATCCCTCATTTCGGCTTGAGTGTCTTTACCACGTGCAGATGTCTACCGAGCCCAGGCAGTGTGGCAGCCACTGCTCTAAGCGCTCTGCACACAGAAACTCATGTAATCCGCAGTGACCCGATGAGGCAGGAATGCACGTTAGCCCCATCTCAGAGATAAGGAAACTGAGGTGCCCAGAGGGGGAGTCGCTGGCTCGGGGTCACATGGTCGTAAGGGATGAGGCCCACTGGGAGCCTGGGCCTGCCCCAGCCCCTCCATGACAAACCAGATCCATCTCCCATCTCTGGAGACAAAGCCAGGCGGGGGGTGTCCCCGCCTCCCGCCTGCGTTTGCAGAAGGGCCTGAGCCGCGTGGCCGCTCCTCTGCCCTCACCCATTGACCGCTCCTCCTGGCTCCCCCCTCCCAGTCACGTGGCCTGCTCTGTGGGAACTCAGCCTCAACAACACTTTGATGGAAAAATTTATGAAGAATCAAATTATTGCTGCTGGGAGGGAATTAAAACCATTTTTCATTCCCCACGTCCCTGGGCCACGTCTGCGGGCGCCACCTTGGGAGCGCTGTGCGCATCTCATCCCTCTTTATGGCCCGCCATCACAGGCGCAGATTACAGCAGCAATTCTCTACTAATCGGTTCCGGAACAGAAATGGCCATAAATGCGAGGCACTCGGCCGGCCTCCCTTCCCGGGGCTGCCGTCAGCGCCGCCCACGGCGAGCTAGCGGGGCGCGGCGGCCGGGGCCGATCTGCACTCTGCCTGCTGCCCTGGCATGGGCCGGGGTGCTCAAACAGGGGGGGCATCCCCAGCAACCCCTGCCATCTGCCGATATTCAACTGAACAGGCTCCTACTCATCCTGCAGTGCCCCACTCCAATGCCACCTCCTCTGGGGAGCCTTCTTTGATGCCCCTGTCAGGGGGAAGTGGCCTCCTGTATGCTCACCTGAGCTTCTCTCAGGCCTCCCCTCTACTGTGAAATGGGGATGTCAACAGGACCTCCCTCGAAGGGCTGTTGTGGGGATTCGATGATACTGGGCTTGTAACTTGGTACGTATCACATCAGGGACAGCACATGCCTCTGTCAGCTTCCCATTCTGCAGGGGTTCCACAAGGCGGGGCCTGGCTCTACCCCATCCTCAAAAAGGCCTCGGTGAGTGTTTGCAAAGCGGGTGAGTGAAGGCTTGGGGTGGGCTAAGGCTCAGGCATACAGGACCCTGCTAACCCACATAGTGCGTGGCTTTGCAATCCATGGGCTGGATTTCAGCTCCGATTTGGCCCTTGGGCTGGATAACTTTGTTCAAGGCACAACCTACCCAACTGTCCATGGTCATCTTTGGCAGAGGCCCCTAGGAATCTGGCTGGCTGTCCGGCTCTTCCAAGGGGCTGGGGAAGGAACCAGGCTGCCAGAACTTGATGCTCTGACATGGGGGCTGATTCTGCCCTGTCCCCCCACCCCACCCCCTGCCCATCACCCCTCTGTCTCCTTCCCACACTTCTACCTCCTGATCTAGGCGTCACGCTAAGGTCTGCAGCCCGGCCTCAGCGGCCCATGGGCTGACAGGCACTGGCTGCATCTCTGGGCCGGCCTGGTGGGGCTAGGGGCCCAGGCTGGGGTCGGCCTGGGGGCTGCGGCTCCTGGAGAGGAGCGCTCTTAGGTAGGGGAGGGTGGCAGCAGGAGGGGTGACCCGCATTTGCAGGCGCCTGCCACCATGCAGGCTGCATTCAGAACAGCCGTGCTAATGCCTTGGCAGCAGGGGGTCGATTGCTACTTTCTCCAAACTCATCAACACAATCTATTATTAATACTTCTCCAAAGGCTCCATGCCGCCATTACCGAGGCAGCGCCAGCCACTCGGGGCGTCATCTGTTATCTAGATTGCAAAAACTCGGGATATAAAACAAACTGCGCACACTTTATAAACGGAATGTGCCATCCGCTTGGTCTCCAAGCATCTCTCCACCCAATAAAACATCGGGGGGGAATGCATGAAATACTCACTCCCAATTACGGGGCTGCCTTTGTCTACGGAGCCAGGGTGAGCACGACTAACGCACATGCGGGAGGGGCTGGGGTGCCAGCGGGGGCCCCTCCTCTCCCTGAACCCCCCTCCTTCCCTCAACCCCTCCCATCGTGAAGGGTTGGTGGAACCAGCTGCTGAGAAGCAAGCAGGCAGGCAAGTGACACTGGGACTGGATGGACTTGCATTCAATGCCTGGTTCTACCACTTCTTGGCCAGTGACTGGACAAGTGATTTCCTCTTTCTGAGCCTCAGCTTACTGATCTGTATAATGGGCTCAACAACACTGCCTGCTTCTTCATGTGAAGGTGCAGCGAATTGTCAGTGTCAAGCAGTGAGCACAGAAGGAGAGATGAGGGAACTGGGCAGGCCTTTTGAGGCCTGGAATGGGCCTCTCCAGGAACAGTGCGCAGAAGCCACACATACTGACCAGAGACAACGTTGCTCAGGCTGAGGAACTCCGAGCCTTCCTGCCCCGTGGGGGCCCTGGAACCTGAGGGCAAAAGGCCCTGCCAGCATCCGAGGCACTGGATTTGGCGCCCAGGTCATGATCTCAATCTTGATTCAGCCACTCACCGGCTCTGCAACCTTAGGCAAGTCTGAGTCTGGGTCTTCATAAGTAAGATGGGGACAAGAGTCCCGATTCCCCAGAATTGTGCTGGGGGTTCCAGATGCGTGTTTCTGCTTCCCACACTTTGGGTGGAGGGATGGTTGGGTGGGAGGCAACCTGTGGCTTCCCCTCCAGCTGCCTGGCCCTCTTGGGGCCAATCTCCTGGTCCAGGCTCCTCCCCCAATCCAGGAGCTCCAAATCCAGAGGGCAGCTTCATGATCACAGCACAGGCACCCAGACTTGCCAGCAACCCACACAACTCACCCCCATTCTCCATGTAAACTGCCAAGCCTTTCCTCCTGCTGTCTCTAATGTCCAGAACACCATTCCTCCCACCCTTGACCTTTGACAGCCAGACACCTGCTTATTCTGAAGGACTCAGCTTGGATATCCCTTCCCCCGGGAAGCCCCCCTTCTCCTCTCCAGTCGTAGATGTCTTCCTTGCCGAGTTTCCCATCCTCACATCTCCCCCCCATTATGGTATTTACTAGAAGGAATCCACTTTCCCTACTTCCAGGTCCACTTTTCCCAGGGTCACCTCTCTCTTTGGAGCTGAGTACAAGGCCCCAGACACACGAAGGTGAGGGGCAAATATTTATGCAAGGAATGGTGAATGAACCAATACAGTCCTGTCCGCCTGTGAGGTAGGGCGGGTGGGTCCGACCCCGAGCCTGGTCTGGCAGGAGCACCCACCACCTGCCCTGAGAAGATGTGCTGCCTGCAGGAGAGCAGTGTGGGGGTGGGGGGGGATGATGGAACCGGCAGCCCAGGGTTCCAACCTGACTCTAACTTTGTCCCTGGGTGACTTTGCTCAAGACATTTAACCTCTCCGACGACGCTCAGTTTCTTCATCTATGAAATGGGACTGGTGGTACCTTCCTACAGGGCTGTTGGAAGGGCCTACTGCATGCAAAGCCCTTGGCACAGTGCCAGGCACGAAGAAGGCACCCCACAGAGCTGCCTTTCTTTTGTTCTCTTGTTGTCCTTGGTCACCCTCAATGGGGTCTCCATCACTCCTGGGAGTGGCCTTCCTGACATCAGGTTTACAGGTCCCAACCAAGCTTCCCCCTCATGACCACCCTAGGTTCTGGGTCCTTCCAGCTTCTGTCTGGCTAGAGCTAGACAAAACACTCCTGGCTCAGTTCTGTGTGTGTGTGTCCGTCTGTCTCACGAATGTTACTGAGCTCAATTATCATCACTTGCATCACCTCATTAAGTGCTCTAAGAACCCTTCAGGAAAGACACTGTTTCCATCCCCTTTTTACAGATGAGGACACCAAAGCGCAGAAGGCAGGGTCAAGGTCATCTGGCAGCACTACCCTATACTCCCTCCCTGCTCTGTGCCTCCAAATACTTCTCTGCCCACCGGTCACCCTTGTCCTTTGCTGGGGGTACCATGCCCAGGTCTGTGTGCCCTCCAGGCTCTGGACACCCAAGTTCTGATCACTCAGCATAAGCCGGGCACCCAGCAGGTGTAGCTGAGCGATTTTTCTTAAACAAAACTGAATATGTCCCTGTCACAAACCCATCCATCCTCCCCCAGGATCATCTGTGATTTCGGAGTAAGAAATTCCCTTTTTTTAGGGACGCCCTTCCCGTGAAGAGCTCCTGGCTATGAGAACACATCTCTGTCTCCTCTGAGTTTTTACTGATTTGTTAAACGCTCAATTTATTAAACTCATAAAGCTAATAAACAAAACTCTGAACACCATTTTTTTTCTGGAGCACTTGAACATGGATTACAAATCTGATTAATTAATTTCTCTTAAGCACTGACAACTGCGGAGAGGCAATGCCGTAGGTCTGATTCTTTTACCTCCAATAAAATTGGCTTCGTAACATCCTGGGGACCCTCTAGCCTCCCTGTGGGATTTCACCCCAGGTCTTCGAGACCATAAGCATGCACTAGGCTTGGAATCTTGACTCTGTCACTTCCTGGCACAGGAACCATACATAGGCCCCTTCTTTCTGGGCCTCAGTGGCCCCATCTGTTCAATGGGGATAATGGCTGGGCACCAGGAGGCAGGCTCAGTAAGTAGGCACCATGATTGCTGTCACAATCTCTTTGATTTTCTGGCACCTGTTTCCCATCCTCGCTGAGTGGAAGCTCCGGTGTCTCCTCCTCACAGTACTGCGATTCCCATACCCCACGGCAGCATCTTACAGTTCATGTAGCCCCTCACCGGGGCCTCAGTCCAAGGGTGCCCACCAATTTCAGGATAAGCCCAAAGACCTCATCGTGTCACTTACACCAGCGCTGACACACCCAGCCTCAGATCCTCCAACACCAGCCGCCAGGCTCCTCCTTGCTCCCTGAAAACAGCCAGCCCTTCCTGCCTTCTTCCTTAAAATTCCACCTGCCGGGGCGCCTGGGTGGCTCAGTGGGTTAAGCGCCTCTACCTTTGGCTCAGGTCATGATCTCAGGGTCCTGGGATCAAGCCCCCCATCGGGCCTTCTGCTCAACAGGGAGCCTGCTTTCCCCTCTCTGCCTGCCTCTCTGCCTGCTTGATCTCTCTCTCTCTGTCAAATAAATAAATAAAATATATTTTTAAAATTTTTTTAATATTTTATTTTATTTTAAGATTTTTTAATTTATTTATTTGACAGAGATCACAAGTAGGCAGAGAGGCAGACAGAGAGAGGAGGAAGCAGGCTCCCCGCTGAGCAGAGAGCCCGATGCGGGGCTCGATCCCAGGACCCTGGGATCATGACCTGAGCCGAAGGCAGAGGCTTTAACCCACTGAACCACCCAGGCGCCCCTAATATTTTATTTTTTTTAAAGATTTTATTTCTTTGACACAGGAGAGAGATCACAAGCAGGCAGAGAGGGGAAAGCAGGCTCCCTGCTGAGCAGAGGGCCCGATGGGGGGCTCCATCCCAGGACCCTGAGATCATGACCTGAGCCAAAGGTAGAGGCTTAACCCACTGAGCCACACAGGCGCCCCAATAAATAAAATCTTAAAAAAAAATTCCACTTGCTCTCAAAGCCTGTCCTCTTGTCCCCTTTCTTTTGCTTCTTGTTGGACTTCTCTTCATCCTTCCAGACCCAATTCAAGTGGAACCTCCTCCGTGAAGCCTTCCGTGAGACCCAGATGTTTGTGTGTCTGAAGCCCTCGCTGACGTGGAAATCAGAAACTGGGTGTGATTCACACACATCCCTCCCACACGGGGTTCTGGCATTGAGGAGGTGGCCAGTGAGTGTGTGACGAATGAGTGAATAACTTGTGAGAAATGAAATGGGCGGCTGGGTAGGACAAAAGAACATTGGCTACTCTGCTTCTGGGAGTTTGAGAATGCCACCAGGTAGCAAGGGAAGTGAACTCATTGCTCTGGGCCCATGGCCGCCTTCACGGCAATACAACCTGGAGGCCGATTCCTAATTTCTACATCACCTATGGTCTTTACAGCCCTCCTGCCGGGCTGGGCTCCAATTGTACCCTCATCTCTAGTACCGAGGGATAGCCCCTGGGGTGGGAGGGCCACGCTGATATTCAGTGAGTCCCTGGGCATATGTGGTTGGGTCAGGCCTGGACACCTGGCTCAAGGTGGACCAGTCCATCCTCTTTCTCCTGATCATCGAGAGCTTTTTGTCAGCCCCCTGTGCTTAGAGGGGCACTTTCCACATCTCTAACACCAGCTATGTGGCCCTGGGTCATTCACATCCCCCGTCCCTTTTAAAGATTTATTTATTTATCTGTGAGCGAGCGGGCAGAGGGAGAAGAAGAGAGAGAATCTCAAGCAGACTCCCCGATGAGCCCAGAGCCTGACGTGGGCCTCGATCTCAGGACCCTAAGATCATGACCTGAGCCGAAATCAAGAGTTGGATGCTCAACCAACTGAGCCACCCAGGCGCCCCTCACATCCTTTTTTTGAGCCTCAGTTTCCTCTTCTGTAAAAAGGGGGTGTTGATCCTCCCTCACCTGGTGATTGAGAATCCGCTGAGTTTTAACCTGTGTGAGAGGGTCTAGCCCACTGCCTGGCACAGAGGGCACCTTGGCGGGTGTGCATCCCAGTCTCTCCACAGTCTTGAGTCTCACCATGGTGCTGGAACACAGGCTCTGGAACCTTCTCTCCTCACCTCCAGTTTCAGTATGAAGCCTCCAGTCAACATCACGGGGTCTGGCTGTGCCTCTGAGGCACAGGTTTCCAGGCCATGCTGGGGATAAGGCAGATTTGGGTCTCTCCAGGCCCAAGTCTCTCAGTTCTTGGAAACACTCCCTCCGTAGGGAGGAAGCCGAAGCCCTCTGTCCCACTGGCTATACTTCCCCTGTTCACGCAGCCAACACCCAGAGAGGTGGACTGGAACAGGCTCGTGCAAGGTGCCTGAGGGACAGAGTGAGGTCACATCTGGTCCCACGGGGGCTGGTAACGCACGACATGTGCTTTGATAGGCTACACCTGGGGGACACGGAAAACCATGACAGTCAGTCTGGAAGAGAGCTGGGGACTTGCTGGGGAAGGTGACAGGACATGTAATTCCAAAGCTGGTTCTGGAGTCAGAAAGAACAGTGTGAAGAGTGCCATCCCGGCTCCGAGGCTCACTAACCCACCTTGGGGCGAGGACCGCAGTCCCCACCTTACAGGTATTCACTGTGATGTGCTGAGCCTCTCCTCTCGGGCCCCAGCTTTCCTAGGCTGGTGGCCAGGAGCCCAGGAGGGCATGGCCACAGAGCACTTAGGGCGGGCTCCCCCACAGCCGACATTATTACTGTCTAGGGGGCCCAGCTGTCTGTGACGATGCCGGTGAGAGATGAGCGGGAGTTCACAGGGGCCCAGGGGACAGGACCCTGGACACCCTTGGGGGTCCAGCTGCTGCTGCGAGAGTTTGCCTGTCACTTGGAGGAGCTGATGGGGTGAGGGCAGGCAGAAGGAGCTGCCCGGCCTCCTCCCTCCCCGAGACTCGTTGACATCTCCCCCACGTGCCTGCCGCGTCCTTATCATTCCCGGCGTAGCTGTTTTTTATTTTGAGACAAAAAGGGGCCTGTTGATGGGGATCCAACTCAAACCAGCTGCAAACATCTGCTTTGATGCGGCGGCGGCGGCGGGCCAGGCGGGCGGCGGGAGCCGCAGGCGGGGGCCCCGGTGCGCGCGTCAATCACGCGGCTGGAATGCGCGGCGTGGCCGGGCGCTCGAACCGCGGCAGCCAGAGCGCCGGCCTCGCAGGGCCTCTCCGCTGCCTCGCCGTGCCGGGGCCGGGCCTGCAGCGAGAGCTGCCCCGGAGCTTCCTGCGGGCGCACAGACCCAGCTGTGCGGGGCCGCCGGCTCCGAGGCCCTTTGATCCGGGCTGGGGGCGCTGTCGGGAGCCAGTGGCTGGGGCTGGAGGTCACGGGCCAGGGGCAGGGAGGGATGGGCACAGCCGGGAGCCCCAGGTACCATCCAGGGGCCAGCCTGGCCTGGCAGGCGCACTTTCGGTGACTCCACGCATTTAGCAAGTGCCTACTATGTGCCAGGCCCTGTCTGGAGGCTGGGGATAGAGCAGTGAGGCAAATGGACAGTCCCTCCCACCCCCGCCCCCCAGCTTCCATTCTAGGTGAGAGGACAGGCAAACTAAATCCCTAGCACACAGAGGGTAAAAACTGATGACATGTAATAAAGAAAAATGGAGAGGAAGCACAATGTGGGTGGCCAAGGGTTTTATAAAGAATAGTCAGAGGATGGGGGCGCCTGGGTGGCTCAGTGGGTTAAAGCCTCTGCCTTCAGCTCAGGTCATGATCCCAGGGTCCTGGGATGGAGTCCCGCATTGGGCTCTCTGCTCAGCGGGGAGCCTGCTTCCTCCTCTCTCTACCTACCTCTCTGCCTACTTGTGATCTCTGTCTGTCAAATAAATAAATAAAATCTTAAAAAAAAAAAAAAAGAATAGTCAGAGGCCTTACTGAGATCTCTGAGGGGAAGGAGGTTCCCCACTGAGGGAACAGCAAGTGCAAAGGGCCTAAGGCCAAGTGGATCTGGGGTGTTGGAGCCCCTTGTTGCTAAAGCAGGTGAGCAGCAGGGACCAGGTAGAGGGGTGTTAGGATGTGCAAATAGAAGCAGGGGGCAGGTCTTGTGGGGCTTCGGCTTTGTGGAAGGGTTCTGAGCAGAGGGGATGTCTGATCTGACATTTTTTTTTTTTTTAGATTTATTTATTTGACAGACAGAGATCACAAGTAGGCAGAGAGGCAGGCAGAGAGAGAGAGGAGAAAACAGGCTCCCCGTGGAGCAGAAAGCCTGATGTGGGGCTTGATCCCAGGACCCTGAGATCATGACCTGAGCCGAAGGCAGAGGCTTTAACCCACTGAGCCACCCAGGTGCCCCTGATCTGAGATCTTAACGGGGTTCCTCAGGCAGCTGTGTAGCGGTGGGGGTGGGAGCAGGGAGTCGGGTTGGGAGGTTATCTCAATAATCCAGGCAAAAGATAATGTCTGCTCAGACCCAGGGAGGTGCTGAGAAGAGGTTCGAGCAGGGATGCATTCTGCAGGTGGACAGGGAAACCAGGGGATGACAGACAAAGGCTAGACACGTGAATTGGGGGCCTGGGCAGCGGGCAGGATGGAGCCGCCATTAAATGAAATGGAGAGCGGAGAGCGAGGCCAGGTGGAGGAGGGGAGAATACGGGGTGCAGTTGTGCACATGATGTGGGAGCTGCCTTCAGCCAGCCATGGGGATGTATCCAGGGGCAGCTGCATATGGGAGTCCGGAGTTGAGAGAGAGACCCAGGCTGGAGACACTAAGAGCTGCCAGGACACACACACACACACACACACACAAACACACACACACATACTCCTAAGAGCAAGCTGCTGTGTGCACATAGCTTGTCACCTGATAACTAGCCTCTCCTCTTTGGGGCTATGACCCCTGCGGTGGGTGTAGGCAAGGTCCAGCCTCTGCCTCAGGAGGCTCTTTTGGGGGGGATACTGGGGTTTCTCTGGGGATCAGACCTTGCCCAGTGACATCAGGGAGAGACAATGGGGCAGGTGGAAGGCGAGGCATCACCTCCAAGCATCCTCCCACATGCTCCTTCCTTCCTTCTAGCCTGGGCAGCAATCAAAGGGACTGTGGGTTCCAGGCCAGGCCCCAAGCTAAGGGCTCTACCTGTATTACTTTATTAACCCTTGGGTTGAAGTTCTTCACTCTTTTTTCTGCCCTTCACTGATGAATTCATTTAAGGATGCTTTTAGTCATTCATCCACCTAGTAATCATTGAGCACCTACTATGAGCCAGGCCCTATGCTGAGCTAACAGTAGGAGCCTTCTCCTCCCACCAGCTCATTAAACTGCCCTGAGCTGATCCCAAGTTCCCGTCCAGCAGCCACTGTTCCATTGAGATACACTTACGAAAATGTACTGTCTCTTATATAGCAGGCCCTGTGCCTTATTTGCACACAGACCCTTCTGCCATAAGACCCCTCACAGGTAGGCATTGCCACTCTCTTCTCAGAAAGGAGGAAAGTGGTGCTCAGAGAGGGTGACACAACCACTCAGCATCAGAGCTGGTATCACAGCTGGGATGTTGAGCTCCAGAGCCCCTGCATGTTCTTGCTGCCTTGCCTCACAGTTTCCTGGACCTCCCTGTGCTTGAAGCCCTTTCCTGCCTCAGCCTCCTCCTCCCCTGCCCACCACTTGGGATGCATTTGCTGTCGGCTCAGAGCTGTTTGGGCCCATGACTTGGGCTGGGAGGTTACAAAGTGGTGAGGGGCTGACCTGCAGGTGCAAGAGGAGAAACTCTTATGCCACAGGAAGCAGAGGCCTCTGGTTTTCTCTCCAGGGTCCTGACTGGTCAGAATGGGCCAGGCCCACACCTGTGTGTCCAGGAAGGGCTGCCAGATCCAGGGCAGGGCCTGCTGAGGTACAAAGTCCACTGGGGTGGGGAGGGGTGGGGAGGAGTCTTGGAAGACTTCCTGGAGGAAGGGGCCATAAAGAGTACAAAGGATTAAAAGGGGGTAGTGGTAGGGCTGGGATGGGAACTGAGTGGTGGTGGAGGGGGGCGGGTCTGATTCCGGAGTCTGGGCTCTGTGGAGGGCCAGAGAAGCAGAAAGGCCATTTTCAGGGATAGGGAGACAGTGGGCCAGTCATGTTGGAAGGGAGAAAGGGGAAGGGTCAGGCTGGAAGCCTTGAATGTTGGGCTAAAGAAGACAAATCCAGTTTCTTTTGTTTCCACCTACTTGTCCATCCACCCATGCACCCACTCAGCCTGCTGCCCCTCTATCTATCCACCTATCCAGCCAGCCATCCACCTGCCCCACTATCCACCCACCGTCCACCCAGCCACCCTCTCAGCCACCCACCCACCCGTCCATCCGCTGCACTCACACTCAGGCACTCGCTCAGTGCCAAACCCTGTGCCAGGACTCCTCTTAGAAGCAGAAACTGCCTTTTAAGGCTTTGGCTATAAGACTTGTTGATTCTGTAAGCATTGACCAGACACCCGCCATGACCACGCACTTGCTGGGCGATGAGGAATCCGTGGGTGACAAGACACTGGGTCACTTCCCCTTTGGGAACTCCTGGTATGACTGGGAACAAGGTTTCCCAGGAGAAAGGAGGTCTCAGAAGGAGAAACCCAAGGCAGCACTAGAGAGCCTAACGCTGACCAGCTGACATTTTGGCCTCATCATTCTGACTCCAAGGATCTAAACTCCCTGGACACAGACCACAGCATTTTAATTAGGGTTATAGCGACAGGGATACACTTCCTTTGAGTAAGTGTTTTCTGGAACAACCTCCATTAAGGCAATTTAATTTTTTGATCAATTTTCTTTCTAGCGCAGTTAAATAATTTACAACTTTTTTCCATTTCCATTTTTATTTTACTGAAATTATTTTCATTGAGATAAATTATTTTCTATGAAAAATTTTCAATAAAGTTTTGCTCTACCATCAGGTCTGTGTTTGAGTTGCGTCTTACCGATGACAGAGCCCTGACTCTAGAGTGAATTGGCACAGGCTTTAC
>PISX010018844.1:0-39540 GCA_004024625.1 Mellivora capensis
AGGGCTCTAGACCAGAGCAGGACAGGGAACCTAGAACCAACCATCCAGGGGACACTCCACTGGGAGGCAGCCAGAGAGACCCCGGGGCCAGAGGTGCCAAGGCGCGTCTATACCTACCTCTTTTTTTTTTTTTTTTAATTTATTTGACAGACAGAGATCACAAGCAGCCTGAGAGGCAGGCAGAGAGAGAGGGAGAAGCAGACTCCCTGCTGAGCAGCGACCCGGATGCGGGACTCAATCCCAGGACTCTGAGATCATGACCTGAGCCAAAGGCAGTGGCTTTAACCCACTGAGCCACCCTGGCGCCCCTATACCTGCCTCTTAGCTACCAGATCTGATCAGTCTGGAGCTGAAGGTCATTTGAAAGGACTTTGTCCAGCGGAGGGAAAGGAAACGAATGAGGAAGGCATCCCTCACTCTGTGGTCTTGGACAATGACAGGAAGGGCACTTTCAACTGAATACGACTGCCTTTTTTTTTTTTTTTAATATTTATTTATTTATTTGACAGACAGAGATCACAAGGAGGCAGAGAGGCAGGCAGAGAGAGAGGAGGAAGCAGGCTCCCCGCTGAGCAGAGAGCCCGATGTGGGGCTCGATCCCAGGGCCCTGGGATCATGACCCGAGCCAAAGGCAGAGGCTTTACCCCACTGAGCCACCCAGGCACCCCTGACTGCCTTCTGATCTTTCCAGCTCATTCAGCTTCACCCACTGTCTGGTGGTGGACTGCAGTGATGTGGGGGGGGGGTGTCCCCAATTTACCAGGGTTCAACTTGGGATTTTCCAGCATTAAGAGGGTGTGAGAACAGTACACATTTAGTAAAAACCATCTGCGGACTTGGGAATTTGGATCTTGTCCCAGGCTAGCGCTGCTCAGTCTGTCCTCTCTTGGGATCAGCAGCAGCTCCCAGGGTCAACACCTGATACACAGACAGCCCTTCTGTGTCCCAACGGCCATTCTATCAGTCACTTTCAGCACAGTATTCGGTTCATTCCATGAGATAATCAACCGTTTATTATAAAATAGACTTTGTGTTAGATGATTAGCCCAACCTGAAGGCTAATACCAGTGTTCGGAGTACATACAAGGTGGGCTAGGCCCAGCTACGATGTTCAGTAGTTTAGAAGTATTAAATGCCTTTTCAACTTATGATATTTTCAACTTATGATGTGTTTGTCAGGATATAACTCCACCAGAAGTCAAGGAAGCTCTGTATTTTCTGGCTGTGTGCCAGCCAGCGTCTTATCCTCCTGGGAACAAACTCTGGCCTAATGGAGACTTAGGTCTGGTTCGGTAGGTGCAGAAGAAAAGGGCTCTTTGCCAGGTACGAGCGTCTAGTGAGTCCCTGCCACGTGCCAGAGGCTGAGTTGAGAGATTTCGATGGGATTATCTTGTGTGATCTTCACAGCATTGCCTCTGCCTGAAAAGGCAGCCTTACCCATTCACTCAGTTGTTGAGCATTGATGGAGCACCAGTGAGGCACCAGGAACCGCTCTTGATACTGGTTGTAGGAGCAGATGAGACGGAGGGTCTCTGCTCTCCTGCAGCTTGGAGTCTACTGTGATATTTTTTCTCCCATTTTTTCAGAGGAGGAAACTGGGGTCTAAGAGATCAAGAGAGTGGCCCTCCTTTCCCAGCTGGTCCCGGCAGAGCCAGGAAAGGAGCTGAGTCCGGAATGGCTCTCGCCCTTGCCCTTGCCCTTGCTCTCCCTCCCTCCCTCCACTTCCGGATTGTCCCAGGCCCCTGGAATCTTGTTCCCTGCCCTGCACAACTTTTGCTCGCTGCATCCATTTGAGAAGCAGGCTTGACTCAGGCTGCCCATGGCTCATTCTGATTCACTATGACTGTACAGAGAGCTGGAAAGACTTCCTCCCGGTTAATGAGTACCAGCATCCTAACCAAGCCAAGGCTGGGCTTGTACACTGGCCTCGCCCTGGAGCACGTTGGCAGATGAGTGGGTGGCGGAATTCAAGGCCTCCTTGAAAGGCATTTAGGCGCTGGAGTGATGGAGGAGGGCCCTGGGACCCAAGGCTAGCCCAGAGGAATGAAGGAGTCCCACTGTCCTTCCAGAAGCTGGGTTCCTGTAACTGTCCCTCAGAACAATGTATTACTTAAAATATAACCCATGGGAAATTTTACTAGTTACCAAGCACGTTTAGACAGAGCCTCAAGAAAAACACAGACTGGCAACAGGCCTCTGGGGGAGAGGGCAATATACGGCCTTGAAGCTGAGCAGCTGGGGATGCTGGGCTAGCTCGGGGCAGAACCCCGCCTGCTTCATTTTTCTGTTATCCACCCCCCCCCAGAGCACCTGTGGCTAATTAGATAAGTCCTTTGAATGTGCTTGCTCAACTATAAACTTCATACTGCTTGACCAGACATATTTTGCTCTCCTTCTTGTTTATCTACAAGCATATGATTAATGCTTAGCCTTCTCTTCTGTTGATTACTGTCTAATATCTAATTAAAGCGGGACTGAGGAGTTGTTCGGAGCAGCAGCCTCTTGCAGCTGACTTGTTTGTGCCTCATTCTTCTCCTGTGTGCCATCAGGAAGCGGCAGGTTACCACTGCCTCTGCCACGCACCTGACTCCCTGCCCCCTGCCCCGGGTGCCAGGATCCTGCTGGGAACACTCTCCATGACGAAATTCTTCTCTTGGAATTGACCAGCTTATCCCTTTGTTAACAGGAACAAGAACTCTTCTGTACGAGGTAATTATGAAGCGATGGGGTGATACTGGGAATGTCTTAGACCTCGGGGTATTAAAAAGGGTGACAGGGCCCCCAGTCTTTTCTTGGAGTGCCCAGAGTACCTGCCGGATGGGGAGAGAAGGGTGGAGAAGGTTCCAGTCGGTCAGCTCAGGAAAAATGCTCGTTCTGCTCTCACATTATTGCTGGTCTGAACTTCCCGGAGGCGGGTCTGTGGTTCTGTACTGGTAGAGGGATCAAGATAGCTCCCCGCAAAGCGCTGGCCGCAAACTGAGTGATTGAGCCCATTGGAAATAGGGTTTTCCTGGGAAAAGAAGCTAGCTAAGCTTCAGGCTTGCATGCTTGCTTGGCTGCTCTTTAGAGAGGTGGCATTTCAACATGGTACCCCACAGGCCAGTGTTCTGCCTAAAACTAACCCCAAGAGCAAGGGCTAGTTCTCTCAGAAAAGCTGCCAAGCGTGCCTCTTCCCCTCCTTTCCGATCTAAGTCTCAGCTGTGGGTCCTGCAACAGGAGAGCTCCGTGGTGAGGGGTGGGAGTTCTGGAATCTGGCAGCTCCGGGCTCACACAAACCCACTTCCACCATCCACTCAAGGCGGTCACCTCCTGCCTCCCTGACCTACTTCTCAGTTTCCATACATCTGAGATGGCAGCACGCCAGTCAGCCTCGTGCACTGGGGCGGGAGAAGTGAGCTTCCTTGCGGAAAGCACTTCGCTCTGAGGCTGGGCCCCACAAGACCAGCTGCTGGTCGCCTGAGGGGGACTGTCTGAAACTGTGGCTATTCAGCCATTTTTGACCTAAATAAGGGTGGCCTCTCACGGTTCAACCTGACAGCGTCACCCCGGGGACTGCCTGGATGCTGGCGCCCAAGGTGGGCTTGCACTGAGGCCCCTGCCCACCCCTCCCCCAAGGGGTCATCCCGCACTGGAGACAGGTGCCTGCACCGTCACCCCCTACAGCTCCCTGCTTGCTTGGTGGGGAGGTGGAAACCAGGGATGTGGGTTCCTGCCTGAAGAGACACAAAGAGGGCACCTGGGACTAGAATCCGATTTTTGGACTCCTAATTCAGTTTTCTTGCCATGGTGGGAGGCGGGCCTGGGTGCAGATGGAGCAGCCACCTGCACGAGGTGCTCAAGGGCTACCAGAAATGTAACAAGGTGCAGAAAGATGGCATTTCCCAGAACTCGTCCTAGAGGCAGAACTGCAGGGAGATAGAAGGTGCCTTGAGTCCCAGCTCTGATACATAAGGGTTCGTGAACTCAGTTTCCTCATTGGTACCACGGGCTAAAAACAGTGTCTGTTTCGTGCGGGTGTCATGGATATTAAATGAATGTGTATTTGTAATTTGTATTATAAACATCAAAATGTATGAATGCAATTTACAAAAAACCTTTAGAGATGTAGTAGAAGAGGGCTGGCCTTTCATAAGGGCCATGTAAGTGTTGGTTGTGATGATCACGAAGACAGTCAGGGACAGTGTTGTCACCTGGAGGCCCAGTCTGGGCTGGTGCTAAATTGCTGAGATTAGAGCGGAGCCCTCGAGCTCACACAGGGGTCCTCTTCCTCACGCCTGGCCTCCTGTGCCCGAGTTCGCTCTGCATACACGTGTGACAAATACTTAGACAAGCAGCCCATGTGGGACTGGGTTAGCCCGTGTCCTCCCCCTGCGTGCTGGCCTCTCTTCCCCAGGGCCCCGGCTCTCAGCCCCACGGGTTATCAGCGGGCAGGGCATTTGCGAGGTCAAAGAAGACCGTCCCTGTCTAGCGCTCAGATGGGTCCAGGTCCTAGTGAGCACTGTTTGGTATGTGACCATAAACTTAACTAGAACACAAACTTCCCAAGTCCAGGGATCTTTCATTTATTTACAAAGCATCCCGACTATCTAGAACAAGGCAGGGCACAAGGGAGGAACGTAATAAACATTTGCTGTATGAATGACCACGTTTGCCCACACCCCAGAGGAGAGCAGCGTCTCGGGAGAGAATCTGGAGACCAGCCACAGACGCTCTGGAAATCAATTCAGAAAGAATCCTTTAAACTGGGCATTCCCAGCTCCTCCCTAATTTGCCCTCCACATTCAATTAATTTTGCTGTTTCCCCATTTCTTTTTTTTTTTTTAAGATTTTATTTATTTATTTGACAGACAGAGATCACAAGTAGGCAGAGAGGCAGGCAGAGGGAGAAAGAGAGAGGAAGCAGGCTCCCCAGGGAGCAGAGACCCCGATGCGGGGCTTGATCCCAGGTGCCCGGCTCCATCCCAGGACGCTGGGATCATGACCTGAGCCGAAGACAGAGGCTTTAACCCACTGAGCCACCCAGGCTCCCCTGTTTCCCCATTGCTTGCTTGCTTGCTTGCTTGCTTTTTAAGATTTTATTTATTTATTTGACACAGAGAGAGAGAGACCACAAGTAGGCAAAGAGGCAGGCAGAGAGAGAGGGGGGAAGCAGGCTCCCCGCTGAGAAGCGGGTCCTGGGAGGGTCCTGGGATCGAACCACACGGGGCTCGATCCCAGGACCCTCCCAGGACCCTGGGGTCATGACAGAGGCAGAGGCTTTAACTCACGGAGCCACCCAGGCGCCCCCTTGTTTCCCCATTTCTAAGAGCCTGGGTCCTATTTCAATTATTCTGTCTTTGCTCTTACCACCCCCGCCCCTACTTCCCTGGAGCCAGAAGAGGGACTTCCTAAAAAAATAAATCAGGTTAGATTACTCCCTTGCCTAAACAAATGTGAAACCTTCCCATTGCCTCCAGGCTAACATCCGCCTCCGCCTCCGATGGTCAATGAGCACAAGCTGCTGGCGTTAGTCATCTGGAAATGCAAGTCAAAACCCCACTGAGATAGCACTTGACACCTGGTAGCCGGCTGTTATCAAAAAGACACAACAGGCAGTGCTGTCGGGGAGAGATTGGAACCTTCCTACTACAGGGCTGGCAAGAATGTAACATGTTGCCACTGATGGAGAAAACAAGTCTGGCAGCAGCTCAAAAAGTTAAACTTGGAAGTACCATGTGACCCAGCAACTCTGCTCCTAGATAAACACCCAAGAGCTTAAATAAACCCTTGATCCGTTTTCTAGGGAACACTGTTAAACGGCCTCTTCCCCCATTTCATTTTTATTTTTAATCATACTTGATTCTTTCCCATCTCCATTTCATAACAAAATTTCAACCTCACTGCCCTTATGTCTGCTAACCTCTGCGTTCTTGGAGTCCAGCTAGCGGGTCCAGATCTTGCCACGAAGACTTAGTTCCTCCACTCACATTGAGGCAATCACACATTTTTACCCTGTGCAGCCCTTCTTGGCTGTATTTTGTCAGATTGGCCTAACAATAATACTCATGGATTGCCTAGAATACTGATAGATTGCGCAATGTCTCCAAAATGTTAAATTTAGTTTTAAATAGGTAATACATCTCCATAGTAGGAAGAGATGCAAGGAGGAGGAAGGGGATACAGAGGAGAAGTGTGCTTCTTACTGCTCACTCTACTTCCCACTTCCCCTCCCTGAAAGTGTGTTGCAGGTGGGGGTCCCCAGGAACCGGGCTCAGGAACCAGGACAGGAGATTGATGGTGGTGTCCCCTGGGGTCAGCTCCAAGGAAGGGAGCAGAGGGTGGTAAGAGTGGGCAGAGGGGGGTCTCTGGGAAGCCTCAGCTGAGCCCACAGGAACTCTGGAGCTGGGCCAGCCCTGGAGAGTGTCCCAGGTAGGACAAGAGAGCCAGGTCTTGGTGCTTTTCAGAAGGCAGTCCTGTCCCTCCTCGTGTGCAACTAGCACTCCCTGCAGTGGGAACTAGGTGGCCCAGCATGGAGACCACTGTCATCCACAGTTCCCAAGTCTTCTCCAGCTCTCCCTGCCCTTGTTGGCCAAATATTTATTTTTTATTTTTCTTTCCTTTTTTTTTTTTTTTAAGATTTTATTTATTTATTTGAGAGAGAGGCAGTGAGAGAGAGCATGAGAGGCGAGAGGGTCAGAGGGAGAAGCAGACTCCCTGTGGAGCTGGGAGCCCGATGCAGGACTTGATCCCAGGACTCTGGGATGGTGACCTGAGCTGAAGGCAGTTGCTTAACCAGCTGAGCCACCCAGGTGCCCTTATTTTTATTTTCTTACACATCCGGAAGACCCTTCCAGCCCGCATGAGCTACCAGGAGTCCTTCTCTTCCATCCCCAGTGTCCCCTCACTGCCCCAGGGGTGGAGCCCACAGGGTGGGTGCAGCTGGGCCTTAGCTCCAGGCAGCCTGGGGAGGAGAGCCTTGAAAATAAAGGCTTCCCCCACCCGCCAACCTTTTTTTCTTTTTTCTAAGGCAACTTTCTAGGGCTCTGCAGTTATTTAAAAAAAACAAAAAACAAAAAAAAACCTCTCGTGTCATTTTCTGGCAGCTGGACAACTGCAGAGCACTGCTCGGCAAGCACTCCTTTCCTACCCAAGTTTAAGCATTTGATCGATGACTTGGGTTGGGAAAGAGCAGTTGAAGGTTATCGCAAATCTGTTGTAAGAAGGTTTGTTAATTTATAATAAGAATACAGCACAAAATACTCTTTTCCAAATACCTTCTCTCTGATGTCTCATGGACAGATTTCTGCCAGAATCCTTGGGAGGTGTGCACACAATTACCAATTGTGTTTGGTTTACCAACAGGCTCTTGGAATGTAATCACAGGGGGTGAACCCCATGCGGCGAGAAGACAGGCCACCCCAACACTGGGTGGCTTGCCCATGGGGTGAGCAGCTCCTGCCTGGGAGGATGGCTGTGGCCCCATCCCAGGATATGACTGCAAGAGACTCATGTTCTTATCCTGTGCCCACCCCCAAGCCCCATGGCATCCTTCCCTGTCCTGCAGAAAGAGAGAATATTCCAGTCCGGAACCCATGCCTACAGAATTCCTGCTCTGCTCTACCTGCCTCAGCACAAGACACTACTGGCCTTTGTGGAAAAGCGGATGAGCAAGAAGGATGAGCACGCGGAGCTGATTGTCCTGCGAAGAGGAAGCTATGATGCATCCACCCACCATGTCCAGGTAAGGTAGGGTGAGGCTACAAGTGCTCCTGGGAGTAGTACAGGGACCATTCCATCCTTAAATGGCTGAGGCCTGGAGAACAGAGGGATGAGATACACTGAATCCCAAGAGGGACCCAGAGACCTATCAGGGATCATGCAGAGAAAGTGTCCCCAGGTGATCACCTAGATTTCACATGGGATCACTGTGAACAAGTCCAGTTGTCATGGTGACATCTGCTTTATTGCATGAAGGGACAAGTCAACCAGGAAACTAATGTTTGGAAAACTTCATATATCCCTGAAGACCTAAGGGAGGGGAGTTTAGTATGACCTAACTGGGGAAGGGGGGATCATATCCTTTTAGTAAAATTAACCTGGGGAGCAGGGTGAAGGTCAGAGTGATTGTGTCTTGAGTTTCCAGCATGCAGACCAAGTAGTTAATTTTGATGAAGACATCCAAGGCTGGCTTATCACATTTGAAGGGCTTAATGTTATTATTATCATTACCTTGTGGTCATTATTACACAGTAGCTATCCAGAGCATGGGGTTTGAAGCAGATGGACTTGGGGTCAAGTCCTGGTTCCAGCACTTACCAGGGTAGAGTGTTGGGCAACTTATCAACCCCATCTAAGCCTCTCATTCTCCAGTCATGAGATGGAGTTAGTAACACCTCTCCCCCAGGAGTTAGGGGTTAGCATTAGATGAGACAACAGACATCATGCGCTCAGCACAGTTATCTACCCCTAGGATCGTCCATCAGTAGAGAACTGTTAATGGATGGGGATAGACTACAGAGCCTCAGTGTATATGACTCAGACTCAGGGACTGTGGAAGCTCAGTGTGAGTCCTTGGTGCTATGGTGCTGCCCTTCCCTGGCTGCATTAATAGACTCTGATGTGTAGAAATGGGAGGTGATTGTCTTCTCCTGCCCTGCACTGGTGAGAGAGTTGTAATTACTCCAGGGCTTTATTTGTCAAGAATGCGAAGCTGGACTGGGCTGGTAGGTCGAGGGAAGAAGCTGGGAATGGCTCATGTCTGAATCATCGTTGCATGCTGGGGTCTAGCCCACAGCAGGTGCCCTGTAATGTGTGTTGCTCTTCAAATGAAGAGGGCACTGCCATAGAGGGAGTGAGGGGGCCCCTGGCTCCTGCTGTTCAGTGGAGGCCTTGTGCAGATGAATGAGTGCTGCCCGGAGAGCTCTTTTCAGTGACCTTTGATTTTTACCCTCTGAGATACACCACCTTCCCCCTACACTGCAGTTCCTGGCCATGGGACTGGCATCAGCCATTTCAAAGATGTTCTCCTCCTTTCTGTCCCCTCACATTCAGTGGCACGCTCAGGAGGTAGTGACTCAAGCCCAGCTGGAGGGCCACCGGTCCATGAACCCGAGTCCCTTGTATGATGAGAAGACAGGAACCCTCTTCCTCTTCTTCATTGCCATCCCCGGGCAGGTGTCTGAGCCCCACCAGATCCACACCAGGGTCAACATGACACGGCTGTGCCAGGTCACCAGCATGGACCATGGGCAGTCCTGGAGCCCTGCCAGAGACCTCACTGGCCCCGCCATTGGTGCAGCCCACAAGGAATGGGCTACTTTTGCGGTGGGTCCGGGGCACTGTCTGCAGTTGCAGAATGACACCCAGAGTCTGGTGGTGCCCGCCTATGCTTACCGGATCCTTCACTCCCTCCAGAGGCCTTCCCCGTTTGCCTTCTGCTTCATCAGCCACGACCATGGGCACACATGGATGAGAGGGAATTTTGTGGCCCAGGACACCCTGGAGTGCCAAGTGGCTGAAGTTGGGGGTGAAAAGCAGAGGGTACTGTATCTGAATGCCCGAAGCCTGCTCAGAGCCAGGATCCAGGCCAAGAGCACCAATGAGGGGCTCGACTTCAAGGAGGCCCAACCCGTGAAGAAGCTCGTGGAGCCTCCCCATGGCTGCCATGGGAGCATCGTCAGTTTTCCCAACCCCCATGCAGGCTCAGGAGCCTCAGACAAATGGCTGCTCTACACTCACCCGACCGACCCGCAGCAGAGAGCTGACCTGGGCGTGTACCTCCACAAGGGACTCCCAGGCCCCGACACATGGTCAGAGCCCACTCTTCTGGCAAAGGGCAGCTGCGCTTACTCAGACCTCCAGAGCATGGGTAGTGGCCCCGATGGGTCACCCCAGTTTGGGTGTCTGTATGAATCAGCTAATTACGAAGAGGTCATCTTCCTCATGTTCACCCTGAAACAAGCCTTCCCGGGGGAATTTTTGTCTCAGTGAGCCAGTTGGGGTGCGGTCCAGGAAGGGCTCCAGACAGAGAGGCCCACAGTAGCCCCTCTGGGCTCTGGAGACCAGCTCTTTGTTCTCTTCATGGAGAGCATGCAGAGACGCTGCCTGCTGGCCCTTTTCCTCCTTTGATGTTTCAGTCCTTTGAAGGGATTCAGTTCTCATCCCAGAAGTTGAAGGAACCTGGCTTCCCACAGCCTCTCGATGACGGGGAAGGTGAGGAGAGCAGTCACCCTGCAGGGCTCGGACTGCCTGCTGCCAGCCCCAGTTCTGTGCGGGTCTTGATAAATGATGGAGTCCAGCCCATTTCTAGATGCTCATCAGGTTCCTGGGGAAAGGCTGAGACAAAGATGTAAATTAGCAGAGGTGTGTGTGTGTGTATGTGTGTGTGCGCACATGCACATGTTTTCTCAGGGATGTTTTCTCAGAGGAGATAGCATGGGCACAGCTTTGCGGGGAGGTAAGACAGGTTGAGGAAGACTCAGCTAATCTAAGTCATTGCATTAGTTTCCCAGAGCTGCCGTAACAAATCAATACCAACTTGGTGGCTTAAAACAACAGAAATTTATTCTCCAACAGTTCTGGAGGCTGGAAGTCCAAAATCAAGGTGTTAGCAGGGCTATACTCCCTCCAAAGGTCCTAGGGGAAACCCCTTCCTTGCCTTTCCAGTGTTTGGTGACCCCAGGCATTCCTCAGCTCATGGTTACCTACTTCCCTTTAATGTCTCTGTCTTTGGGTGGCTGTCTCCCCTTCTCCTGTGTTTCTTTTCTGTCTCTTATAAGACACCTGTCATTGGATTTCTGGCACACCCAGATAACCCAGGATAATCCTGCATTCAATGATATTTGCAAAGCCTCCTTTCTAAATCATGTCACATTCACTGATTCTGAGGGTTAGGATGTGGATTTATCTTTCAGAGCCACCATTCAATCCACTAAAGGCATCAGAAATGATTCTGGTACAGGTGATGTGGCCAAAGGTAGGAATGAAATTCAGATTTCAGAAGAATGAAGGGGATAGGAGGGGCTGGGCTGTTGGATGTGTGTCTGTGGCACAGAGCTGCTCTGGGACATCCAGTCTTTGTGATGACAGGGATGCCACCATGTGGAGGTGAAGAAAGAGTGATAAGCATCCTGTGCCTGTGTAGTCCTTACCATATAGAAAGAGCAGGGAGAAGGTCACTCCCCAGTTGTCATGAGGGTGGTAACCTGAGAGGGGAGTCCTGGGCAGAGGGTGCTGCCATATCTCTGATCTCTGGGGTCTTCAGGGGCCTTTGTCATATGTCCCTGTGGAAGAATGGACTTGCCCCTGCCCCCATCAAGCCCCTCTTACCAATTAGATCAATCTAATAGTTGGGTGGCACCGATCAGTGACAATAGTCATGGGTTCTTGCAGTTGAGCCATGTCTCCAGGTGACCAAGGTTAAATGGAATTGTCACAGTGCAGGGAGCTGGAGATGTGGCTTCTGTTCTGGGTGTGTTTCCTGGCACTGGCCTCTTATCTGGGTGCTACCTCTCTGTGCGGGGGAATTTATGAAATCCAGCTGGAAGGATAAGGAAATAGGGCCTGGTTATCGCTGGGGTGGAAAGTAAGCCCCTGCTGGGGTGGAAAGACAGCCACCTGCTGTCTTCTAAACCCTGCAATTAGCTATGCAGAGGGTCAGAGGCCTAGCCAAGAGAGTGAGGACAAGGGCATGTCAGCCAGGGGCAGCACAACATCAAGAGGTTTAGAGGTATGGAGGCCTGATAGTGTATGATCCAAATGAGAACATTTTTGAGAGTGAAAGGAGGATGTTATTAATAATTATACCAAGACAATGGACACCAACCAGGACTATCCCAGGAATACTGAGAGCTTTAAGAGAGAAAGACCCATTGAAGATTGTATCAGGAGCTGGCCTCTGCTAACTACCCTGGGGGAGTCAATCAATTAAGGGTTTTGATGTGAGTTGGGAATAGGATAGGACATCTGGACACTGCCAGGCTCCGAACATTCTTCTCATAGACTCTGTCCATTCACAGATGTCAGTGGGTCTCAGTTCCAGTGGGTCTCAATTCTAACTGCTCATGAGAATTCCCTGGGGAGCTTTTACACCATGATGATGCCTGGGCTCCACCCCTGACCAACTGATTCAGAATCTCTGGTGGTGGCACCCAGAGATGAGTATTGTTTTTTCAAAAACTCCTCAAGTTATTCTAGTGAGCATACGGATCAAGAACTGCTGGCACAGATAGTCTCTAAAGTTCCTTCTACTTCTAAATGTATACAAACATACAAGTCTTCTGATTTGAATGAAAAAAAATAACAGCTGATTTGGTTAAAACTGAACTGATCTACTCATTGAAAAATGCCACTAAGAGAGTGAAAAGAAAAGCCATAGATGGTAGGAAGATATTTACAACACTTACATCTGACAAAGGACTTGCTTCCAGAATATATAAAGAACACCTACAAACCAATAAAAAAAGACCATTAATTAAAATGGGCAAAAGGCTTGAACAGGCACTTCATGAAAGAGGGTATCATAAAGCCAGCTAAATACACGGTCGTCAGAGAAAAGCAAATTAAAACTATGAGATACCCACTAGAATGATCACAATGAAAAAGACTGACAACAGCAAGTATTGGCAAGAATGGGAAGCAACCAGAACGCTCATGCAGGTCTGAAGGAAGTATAACTGGTATGACCACTTTGGAAAGCTGTTTGATAGTATTTATTAAATGAACATGTAAATACTCTATGACCCCGTTCTTCCACTCCACAATACGCACCTGAGAGAAATGAATGTGTTTGACTGCCAAAGACACATATAAGAATGTTCCTAGTAACTTCATTCCTAAGAGTCCCAGAGTGGAAACTAACCAAATGTCAGTCGAAAATAGAATGGGTATCTGAACTGGACAATATTCACACAATGGAATATTTCAGAATAATAAAAAAATGATCCACTACCTCACACAATAACGTGAATGGTTTTCCAGACATAGTATATTGAATGAAAGAAGCCAGAGTCAAAAGACTACCTTCTTGATGACTCTGTTTACATGAGTTCCAAAAACAGGCAAAACAAATCTACGGTAAGTCAGGAAAGGGGCTATTTCTGGTGGAGGAGAGCTGTTCACAGAGAACTAGAAGGAATCTTCTGGGTGCTGTAAACATTCTGTTTGATCTGGTGCTAGTAGGAGGGTGAACCCATACATGATAGGCTGTACACATAAGATTTGCGTACCTTACCATACTATAGGCTATACCGTGATGAAAAATAAAAGTTGAACTGAATAGTAGATTTGCTAGTTAAATGTCCAAATCAGTATATTACATTGGGTTGTAAAAGTCTGGAACTAAATTTTTATAATAAACTTTTTTGGGGAGAATCATTTTAGATTTACGGAAAAGTTACAAAGATAGTATGGAGTGTTCCCATATACCCTACGCCCAGCTTCCCCTAATGTTAACATCTTATGTAACTCTGGTACATTTGTCAAAACCAGGAGATTAATACTGGTGCACTACTGTTAACTAGACTCTGGACTCTCTACAGATTTCACCAGTGTTTCTACTAATGTCCTTTTCCTGTTCTAGGATCCAATCCAGGATATATTTAGTACATTTAGTGAAACTGAATTTTTACTGTAATTTGTGTCCATGGAGACACACACATACCCACAGATTGACACACAGTTCCAGGAGCCCCTCCGCTCATTTCGTGAGGCCAGGGAGAGGAGAGGGCGTGGGACATGTCCCAGGTGGTCACCTTGGAAGGACCAGAGCCTGGCCCTGCAGAGAGGGCAGGCAGGGTGGTCTGCTAAACCCAGGGGTGCTGATAGAGAAGATCCACCCCTCTCAGGAGAGACCCTCTCCCTGCACAGTGAGATCAACATGGTGGCCACATAGAGTAACTGGAACTTGTCCATTCTTAGAAGTGAGCCCGCACGTCACGAGATATAATGTTAGCCTGTAGAGATGGATGTGAACTTGAAGTCTGTTAAGTCCAGCCTCCTCAGTTGAAAGGGGGTGAAAGCAGGTCCCACGAGGTCCAAGACTTCCTCAGGCCACAAGGTCAGTGGCAGGACCGGGAGAGCAACTTGGTTTCTGAGCCTTCACCAGTGCCCCTGCATCTGTTCTCAGTTGTCTCTTCTGTCCCCGTCTAACCATCCGAGAAGTACAAAGGGGTCTGTACGATGAGGTTCTGGGACGTGGAGTTCTGCATGGCCAGTCTCTAGAGTCTGTGCCCTTAGTCCTGGGTGCCAGGTTTCCCTGACCGGCATGGGCTCCCCAGGGAGGGTGGGAAGAAGGCAGCTCTGGTCTGCGGACTTGCCAGCTGGCACCTTCTAAGAAGGCAGAGACTCATGCAGAGCCAAGAGGAGTCAGGAGAGCTCAGCTGCCCACACCCCTGCTCTGCGCTGTGAGATTTCTGCGCTGGGACCACACCGCCGCCCGCACAAATCCCCATCCCGTGAAGAAGAAAGGAAGAAATTCAGTACTTAAATGTGATGCTTTAATCATACTGCCCAAAAGGTGAGAAAGCTGACTGTACTTTTGGCAAGGTGTCTCTTTTTCAAGTTCCATTTTTGTACTGTTTTTAAGGGAGGGTTTCAGCGGAATAGATGCCAAACATTTGGAAGTATAAAGAGGCAAGAAAAAAACCACCCATAATCCTACTAACCAGAGGCACATTTTCTTCTGGTCTTTTATCTGTGAAATTTGCTGAGATCATGCTGCAGAATCAAGGCAGGATGGGGCTTCTTCTCCCCACTTGACATTATAGCTCAAGTATTGCCTCCACGTTATATTCTTGCAAAAGATAATATGTCAAAGAAATGTACTGTGAATTATGTAATCATCCTGAGCATTAGAAATCGAAGCTACTTTTGCTTTTTTTCTGTTACACAAACACTGAGATGAACATCTTTGTGAGTAAATCTTGGTCCTCCTCTGTGACTATTCTGTAAACTGAATCCCCTGAAAGGAATTACTGATCGAAGATGAACATCTGAAATCTCTTGGAATGTGTTGTTTGCAAATGTAAAGTACAACCCTCCATTGTGAATCAAAATGTCTTGAAATGGCTTTCTTCTTTTATAATTTTTAAACACCTGAGCTCCTAGAACAATTGATTAAGTCATTCATTTGTTCCTTAATTCATAAGCCACGGTTCCTGCTTTCTCCCTATATGGTTTATAATCTAGGTTAAAGACCAGGAGTAGACACACATACGAAAATCCTAGAACCACAGAGGTCAGAAGGGCCCTCATTGACCGAGAGCCTACTATGTACGTAGACAGTCCTAGACCCCAGGGATATAACAGGGAACACAGCACACACCCCCGCCCCCGGCTTGTACTCTGGGTTGGGACTTCTCACCTTGTGCTATGACACTTGTTCACGGCTAAACTCCTCCCCAGCCCTCATTCTCCTTTGGCCAGGCAGTAGTAACCTGCCTCCTAGGATTGCAAAGAATATTCAGAGAATGAATATTCTCTGGTCTAATGTTGTTCATCTCATGAGGGTAGAGCAGGAGCCTGGGGAGGTCGGATGACTTTCCCACAGGCCCCTGTTTGCCTGCTCACCTCCCACCCACTGCCCTGGATCAGAAGCTCAAGGGTCCCAGCAAAAGCAGGTAGAATCCAGACCACTGTCAGCCACTTTCCTTTTTCTTCAGGCCCAAAGGGTCACTGGTGGAGCACACAGGCTCTCCTTTCTGCTCAAGGAGGCTCTGGATCAGTGGCCACTCAGTCTTGTTACCAACTCGTCTTATTTCCCCCGTGGGTAGCACTCTTCTTTCTAGATCTTTTTCTCCTTCCTTCCTTTCTCCTTCCTTCCTTCCTTTCTTTCTTTCTTTCTTTCTTTCTTTCTTTCTTTCTTTCTAAGATTTCATTTATTTATTTGACAGAGAGAGACAGCAAGAGAGGGAACACAAGCAGAGGGAGTGGGAGAGGGAGAAGCAGGCTTCCTGCTGAGCAGAGAGCCAGATGTGGGGCTTGATCCCAGGACCCTGGGATCAGGACCTGAGCCTAAGGTAGATACTTAATGACTGAGCCACCCAGGCACCCCCTTTCTAGATCTTTTAGTGAGAGTGTGGTTTTGGAACACCGGGCCTCTTGGTTTCCAATGAGAACCAAACTTCCAACATGCTAACTACTTACAGTTTTTTCTTCTTTAATCCAATCAGGGTTATTGCATGCTTGTTATGGGTTAGGCACCGAGCTGAAGGCATAAAACAAAAATAAATGTCTCCTGGGGCCTGGCTGTGCCCCAGGCATTATTCTACGCCCTTTGCGGGTGTTCACGGATAATCCTCTCCGCAATCCTAGGACGCAGGTTACTACTATCATCCTCATTGCACCAGAGGAAGAAACTGAGGCAGCGGTAGATGAAGCCACTTGAGGAATCTCTTATAAGCTGGTGAGAGGTCAAGCCAGGAGGTCAGGTTCCTGAGTCTGCCCTTTCCCCGCCTGGCCAAAGGAGAATGAGGGCTGGGGAGGAGTTTAGCCGTGAACAAGTGTCATAGCACAAGGTGAGAAGTCCCAACCCAGAGTACAAGCCCGGGGGAGGGGGTGTGCTGTGTTCCCTGTTATATCCCTGGGGTCAAGGACAGTGTCTACGTACATGGTAGGCTCTCGGTCAATATTTGTTGAAGGGATAAATGAATGAATGAATGAACACATCAAGGTACTGATTTGGTCATTCTGGAGCCCAGAGTGAGTGAGACAGGGAGGAGACAATCGGCAAGACAGGTGAGGCACGGGTCTTGAATGGCTTGAATGCTGGGGCCCTTGCCTTTCATCCTATGACAGAGCGAAGCATCAGAGGATCTGACCTGGAGGAGAGGTAGACTCAGATTTGCGTCTCAGAATGAGAGCTTGGTAGAAATTTGGAGGACAGAGTGAGGGGTGTGTGTGTGTGTATGTGTGTGTGGTGCTAGGGGTGGGGGAAGCCTGAAGGAGGACAGGCTGGTGACAGTCTTCTTGAACAGGGGGCAGATGAGGCAAGGGTGAATGAAGCCAGGGCCAGAGAGGCTGCATACAGCAGAGTGGATTCTGGAGGGTTCTACAGCTGGGTGACTCATCAAATGTGCATGGTGAGAGGGCATGGGGTTGAAGCTCTCACCTGGATTCTGGTGTGGGAGACTGGGTGGTTGGTTGGGGGACAGTCGTCCCAATAGGTGACCACATAGAAGACAGGCTTTCAGTGTGAAACCAGAAAATTCTGGTGAGGTCGGGCTTAAGTATCCATAGGATAACCATGTGGGCAGCAGGAATATGGAGGGGACTCAGGAAGGAGGTTGGGCTAGGAAGGCAGATTTGGAAGCCACAGTGGGGACAGTGACTTGGGAGAGCATGGGATAGACAAAAGAGAAGGCCAGGAACAAAAGTGGGGGTAGCAGCCATGTATCAGAGCGGGGGATGAGACAGGGTGGGAGGGAGGAAAGCTGAGAACTTGGGGGAGCAGTCAGAAAGGTGGCATGCCACAGCGAGAATGCTGGGAGAAAGGAGTCTTGACAGGGAAGTTTGAGTGGGAAGTGGTGACATTGTCACAGTGAGGACATTTTGTTCAAAAGACCATCCACTGAGGCAAAGAGACAGGGCAATGCCCAGCCAAGAAGGAGGTGGGTGGGGGCCCGGTTCTCAGGTTTGGCTGCCTGCTTGACCAGCTAGGGGGTGTCCAGACCCTCTGGAAAGATTTCCTTAAAAAAAAAAAAAAAGATTATTTATTTGGAGAGAGCACAAGCAGGGGAGGGGCAGAGAGAGAATCTCAAACAGTTTCCACGCTGAGTGGAGCAGACGCGGGGCTCAGTCTCAGGACCCTGAACTCATGACCCGAGCTGGAATCAAGAGTTGACGTCTTAACTGATTGAGCCACCCAGACGTCCAGAGAGATTTCCTTTTAGTTGGCCTGATGTGGGGCCTTTCACAGGCACAGCCAAGGCTGAGAAACCTTGGCAGGAAGGGTAGGCGTTGATTTTATTTTTAAGATGGAAAAATCTTAAGCTTCCTTGTGGAGTGAGGGGGAGGAAAGGGAGAAAATCCAGGTGGGTCGGGGTGGTTCCAGGAGCGATCCCAGCAAGTTGACTCGGGAACCCTGAAGAACAGAGGGGATAGAGGCTGACATAGATGCGTTTGAGTGTGACCTAGGAGGCCCGTCTACTATTAGTGAGCAGAAAAGGGAGGGGTTTATTTTTTGATGGCTTCTGGCTTCTGGGTGAGCTGCTCTGAGGAGCTTGGGGAGGTGAAGAAGGCCCACAGGGCCAGTGCAGCCGGTGCAGTGAGGTAGAGGGCGTGTCTACAAGAGCCTGGCCGCCGTGCGGGAGCACATTGGGAGCAGTAGGCCTGCCCAGCCTCAGCGGCCTGGTAGGGGTTTCTCTGGTGAAGGTCAGCACCCCACCCAAAGGAGGAGCCTGGCTGGAGGTTTACGGGGGGCGGGGGTGGGAAGAGGAGTCAAGGGTGGAGAGACCCTGTGATGGGGGCTGTGAGTGTGAAGGTGGGGAAGGGAAGGAGGGGCTGTTTCTGACCGAAGGAAAGGAGGGAGGTGGTGGTCCGGGGGATGGGGCAAGATGCAGAGGTCAAGATTTGGGGTGTGCACATTCCGAGAGGGTCCAATCCAGTGGGCAGATGTGGGAGTAGATGCCCCTCCAGATGTGGAGAAAGGAGAGCTCCTGCCAAGGGAAGAAGAAGGGCAGCAGGCTCATCTGGTGACCAGATTACAGTCTTTGCAAGTACAGGATCTGGGGCTTTGTCCTAGGGGCAGCCAAGAGCCATTTGAAGATTTTCGGTAGGGAAGTGGCAAAGCCAAAAACCAAACCAAGGCTTTAAGAAGATGAACCTGGACGTTCTTTGCAGTCTAGATCGCAAACCAGAGCTTGAAATCGCAGATTTGGGAGATCAACCAGGTCACCGCTACAAGGAGAAAGAGGACCTCCTGGTGGGAAGGGATTTGCAGGGTGACAGCTTTAACAAGCAGCAGAGGTCCCCGCACGGCATCCAAGTGGTCATACACCCTCCTTGATTTTTACAACAGGAAACACGGAGGGTCAGGTAAGAACCATCCTCTGTTCCACCAGCAACTGGGTCGAATTCTGAAACTCTTGTGGGCAGGGGACCAGCACCCATGCCTGGAACCCAGCTACTCCTTCATCTGTGCCACTCCCAACAATGGGGGCCCAAGACACTTCCAGAGAGAAGCAGGGGAGCGATCCAGAGAACGGGGCAGAGGCTCTGGCCTGAGAATGTCAGAGTCCAGCGCAGAATTCTGGTCTCATCTAACTCAAAGTGTATCGCATGCTCAGCGGTTCTGGGGTCAAGGGGAGATGAGCTGCAGTCTCAGATCTGCCTCTAACTTGAAGATGAATTCTTTCTTGAACATCTCTCATTCTCGATCTCTCTGCCAGTAAGATGGAGATAGTAATAAGACGCCCATGGGGTCTTGTGAGGATTGAATAAAGCGATTCATGCCAATAGGTTAGCCAGTGTCTCACACAAACCAGCTGAGAGGTGGATGTGAGCTTCTGCTATGACTCACCAATATTTAACACAGGACTGCTATGGACCGTGCAGCTTCCCCTCCAGGGTCACCTATTGAAGCCCTAACCCCCGGTGACTGTATTTGGAGATAGGTTTTTTAGGAGGTAATTAAGGTTAAGTGAGTTCCTAAGGATGGGGTCCTAATCCTCTATGGCTGATCGCCTTATAAGAAGAGGAAGAGGGAGGGGCGCCTGAGTGGCTCAGTGGGTTAAAGCCTCTGCTTTCGGCTCAGGTCATGATCCCAGGGTCCTGGGATCGAGCCCCACATTGGGCTCTCTGCTCCCCGGAGAGCCTGCTTCCTCCTCTCTCTCCCTGCCTGCCTCTCTTGCCTACTTGTGATCTCTGTCTGTCAAATAAGTAAATAAAATCTTAAAAAAAAAAAAAAAAAAGAAGAGGAAGAGGGAGAAAAAGCTCTCCCCCACCATCTGCCTTCTGCGCTGCCTACAGGTAAGAAGAAGAACCACAAAGGAGGCAGCAAAAACGGCGGCAGGAAGAAGAAGTAAGGTAAGAAGAAGAACCACAAAGGAGGCAGCCATCGGCGAGCCAGGGAGAAGGTCCTCTGTAGAACTGGACACCCTGAGTCCCTGATCTTGGGCTTCCAGCCTGTAGAGCTGTGAGAAAATGTCTATCGTCGAAGCCCCCGAGTCTGTGCTATTTTGTTGTGGCAGCTGAGCGACCCAGGGTGCCAGATGCTGCATCCCGGATGGTGCAGGGAGGTGATGCTCGAGTGAGGGGCTAGGAGAGGGGCTGGTTGTGATGGGAAAACACTCTGAGCAAAGAGCAGGCAAAACTGTGCCTCCCAAGGGGGGCCGACGCCAAGAGGAGGGATGATACTGGGCCGGAGGGTCAGAAAAAGGCCATGCTTCCAGCAGCCTGGAGGCTGGCTCAGTCCCGCAGAGAGGGGAGGCCACGGGGGAGGGCAATGTCAGGGTGGGGGACATTTCAGAGGTGACCCTCACGCAGACTGGGGAGCCCATTGGCCAGCAGGGATGCAGTCAGCAAAACCCACAGCTTCCTGTCACCTAGGGACGGCCACACAGGAGGAAGTCCACAAGAGGACAGCGGGCAGAAGATCCTGATGGGGTTGCAGCTGGAACCAACGTGGTTTTGCTGTTTGTTCTGGAGTGTTCGTTAAGAGAACTGATGGCTGTGGAAGCAAAGAGGAAGAGGAACAGAGCTCGAGGCTGGGAAGGAATTGACGGGTAATTGCCGCAGAGAGCTGGTGGCTGTTGGCAGAAAATGCACTTAGGAAATGAAAGCAGTAACAGGCCCAGCCAAGGGAGGGTTGGGAAGTGCGCGGGGTCAGCGCAGAGGCTGGAGGTGGCCCAGCGGCGGCAGTGGCCTCCCCAGCACGTGTCAGTGGCAGCCGAGTGGCCTCGGCAGGCTGACTGGGGCTGGCCCATGTCTTGGCGCAGAGACCCAGAGTTGCTGGCTCCAGAGTCTGGCAGGTCTGTCTCTGGAGGCAGAGAGCCAGAAAGGGGTGTTTGCCACGGCCACGCAGTTACCTAAACGAGATCACTGGGATACATTGCTTTACACACAAGGTGTGGCTTGGTGCCACAAAGATGCAAAGCCGCGGGGGCCTCCAAGGCCGTGGGCCAGCCCTTCACACGTTCATGTTCATTGCAGGAAACACACCCAGGCAGCTTTCTGGGAAAGGGAGCATACGAGTTTCTAAAAATTCTAATTGTATTGTAAATGCAAAGGGACAGTTCGTTTTTAAATGAATCCTGTGATGAATATCAAGAAGCCTTTTGAAACACAAGTCACCAAGGACTGTTGTTAAAAAGCGATTTCCTAAGTAGGATCCATGTCACTTTCTTAAAATGGGACATCAGAATTGCCCCTCTGGGCTGGAGGAAATATAAAGACCCAATTCCCAGGCACCGTAGGTATGCCAGTTGGTGCGACCTCTTTAGAAGACAGTATGGCATCATGAATCCAAACAAAAAATGTGCACAGCCTTTGGACCCTAGTTGCCCTTCTAGGGACCTGTCTGCAGACACCCTGACTCTGCTTTGTAGAAGCAAATGTTGGAAACAATCTCAAGGTCCACTAGTAGGAGATTGGTACAATGCATGATACTTTAATGGGGTATAATAGTATTCTGGCATTTAAAAGAATGCAGTAGATACAAAAAAGCTCCATGAAATGTTCAGAAATACTGTGAAGCGAAAAAAGTAAGCTGCACAACAGGGTTTAAAAAAAAATGAGGCCTTGCAAAATTATGCTTGCACAAGCATAGATAGTGTTGCAAGAATATGAAGTTGCTGGCCATGGGGCATTGGGGCTGGGGGTCTGGGCTGGTAGGAACACTTACTTTCCTGTGAATTTTTACTATGGGCGTGTATTATTTTTTTCACTTAAAAATAAAGGATTAAAGAAAAAAAAGGTCCTTCTCTTCCTTATGAATCTGGAGGGCTGGGTGTTGGAGGAGGTTATCTCCTGGGAGGCCATGAGCTCGCCGCAAAAAGCCAAGCCTTCCTGATAGATTTCACCCACGCCTTCTGGAACCTGAGTTGTCTTTTTATTTATTTAATTTTTATTACAGAACAGTAGTATGTGGTTGCAAAGGAAATCTGGGAAAGTGGAAGGAGGAAAAAGATTGCTCGTGGATATGCTACCTAACTCACTAGCCTTTGTATGCGGTGATTTCCCAAGATAACGTTTTTTGGTTTTTGTTTTTTCTGTAGTTGGATTCATACTGTAGCCTCAAATTGGTTTCCTGGTGTTTTTATTTTGAATATGTTCCTGTGTCCTTAACAATCTTGGCGAAAGACACAAGTTATTTTTGTGGATGTGATTTTCTCCCTTACCCAATTTTTCCCCAGATCGAGCCTCATTCTCCCGGTGGCAGTTCTTGTCTATTTGATTTCCCGGCAAGAGGAGAGCTGCAGCTGCCAGGCCTTTGGTATCTGAAGGAAATCCTTGAGCACAATTATGGACTCAGTCAGCCCTGGGGTGGGGGGGTAGGGGAGGCCTTGAGAAATCGCCCCCATCCCTGATGGCCTTGTTACTATGGGAACAGGAGAGGCGGGGCTCTTGGAAATTGACAGCCGCTGCGCAGGGTCACCCAGAAACTTGGGGCCAGAGGCAAGAGTTGGAGGCTCCCCCTGGTGGTGGGGAGTCACAGGCTCCGAATCTGACCCATTTTAGGTTATTTTTAGTTGTAGGTGAAGTGCACTTTTATAGAATCCTGTCCTCTTTGAGACCAAGGTCGTTAAACCAATGGCCAGGGTCACTGACAGTGGCTGCTGGCTGGAGTCCCACCCAGGCTCTGTCGTCCAGGCATCAGTCAGGAGGGCCACCGTGGCCCTCCTCATCCGAGAGCCACGTTACACCAGAAACTTAGGAACCTCACAGACACTCTTCAGCAGAGATATTACTACCCCCTTCCCAGAGACACAAATGAGGATTGGATGCTGGATCTTTGGTCCCAGCTGGGGCTCGGATCGGGTCTCACTCCCCTGTGTGTGACCCAGGGTCAGAGCTCTAGCTCTGAAACCAGGGATTGCAGGGGAAAGAGTGTGTACTTGCTGTGAACAGGGAACCTGCCTTCCCACCCTTCACGGCGCTCCAGGCTCCGGGAGGCTTACGCCCAGGGTGAGAAACCTGGCCCAGCACTCAGGACTGCTGAGCCTAATTCATGTCTGCAGGGGTCTGGAGAGAGGATCTAGAAAGGCAACCTGAAGCTGCCGCAGCAGAAGGGAAGCCGGGACTGACTGTGAGAAGGCAGGCAGGTGCAGCCAGGCATCCTGACAGCCCTTGAAAATTATGGGGGTGAGGCTGGGAGAGAGAGGGCTGAAGCAGGAGGGACCGGACCCTTCCTTCCTGGTGGAGGGTCGGGGGTATGAAGATCCTCGCTATGTCTGGAGGTGATCCAGATCTCAGGAGATCTCCACTGGGTGGGCTACTTACACTCTGGTCAGAGAGTGAGCCCCTTCCCCCCTCTCAATAACATTATTGAGGCCCTTGACCTTCGATTTGGGAGGGATCATTGCGGGCAGGGTAAATTCTCAGGACAGAGGAGATGAGGGAGCAACCCACCTGCCCTGGGCCCCCTGACACTGGGAGCAGTGCTGCTTGATGACAGGAAGCTCAGGGCTCCTGGTCCTAGCCCGGTCCTCTGTGAGTGGGCACTCCCTCCCCTTCTTCAGCCCAAGATGCCTTTTTATCAGGTTTGAGGGGTGGGGGACATTTACTTCTGATGACACCAGCTAGTGAGCAGATTTCAAACATTTCCTTCTGTGTTAGTAAGGGTTCTCCAGAGCTACAGTGCTAACAGGATGTGTGTACGTGAGTGTGTACATAAATGAGACAGATTTATTTTGTAAGAAATTGTCTCGTATGATTATGGAAGCTGACAAGTCCAGAATCTGCAGGGTGGACAGGCAGGCTGGAGACCCAGGGAGGAGTTGAGGCTGCAGTTCAAGCCGAAGACAGTCTGCTGACAGAATTCCCTCCTCTTGGGGCGCCTCGGTCTTTTCTAGTAAGTCCTTCAACTGATTATATGAGACCCACTGGCAATATGGAGAGAATCTGCTTTACTCAGAGTTTACTGATTTAAATTTTTTAAAAAAGATTTTTATTTATTTATTTGAGAGAGAGAACAAGCAGGGGGAGCAGGAGAGGGAGAAGCAAGCCTCTCTCTGAGCAAGGAGCCCAATGCAGGGCTCTATCCCAGGACCCTGAGAGCATGACCTGAGCTTAACCGACTAAGCCACCCAGGCACCCCCAGAGTTATTGATTTAAATACTAATCTCAGGGGGGTGGAGGGATGGGTGAGCCTGGTGATGGGTATTAAGGAGGGCACGTATTGCAATGAACACTGTGTGTTACACACAAACAATGAATCATGGAACACTATATCAAAAACGAATGAAGTACTGTATGGTGACTAGTGTAACATAAAAAAATAAAAAATAAAAATAAGTCAATACTCATCTAAAAATATCTTCACAGAGACAACTAGAATAATGTTTGGCCAAATATCTATGTACTGTGGCCTCGCCAAGTTGCACCGAAAATTGACTATCACAACTCCCTTTGCCTTTGGTGACTCCTTGCGTAAACACTTGCTCTCCCTCATTCTCCAGCAGGAGTCAGTGGGTGACACCTCTCTACTGGCCCAGGCTGGTGGGCTGTAGGGAGCCCTAGGGTCCAGCAAAGGGCTTCCGTGAACACAAGACAATAAAAAACGGGATCCGGACAGGAAGCAAGAGCCTGACATCACAAAGACTCTTCCAGTGCCCTGACTGGATACAAAAGGCATACAAATCACCACTTCTCTAGCCATTATTCTCAATCTTCATTGATAAATCACTATACCCCACATGGGTCCACGATTTTATAACACAAATTTTTAGTACATTGTGTATATAGACATGGTCCCTGCAAAAAATATTTACCCAGACCCCACCCACCCACCATAAAGGCAGTCCTGATCCAAATGTTGCCGTTTTCCAAGCCCCCCCGCCGAGGGGCTCAGTCAGTTAAGCATCCCCACTCTTGATTTCCGCTTGCGTCTTGATCTCAGGGTTGTGAGATGGAGCCCCTTGGAGGGCTCTGTGCTCAGTGTGGAGTCTGCTTAGGACTCTCTCTCCCTTTCCTTCTGCCCCATGTGTTCTCTCTCTTAAATAAAATCTTTAAAAAAAATGTATTGCAGTTTTTCGAACATGGGGAGCAGAAGGATGGGGGACCAGGAAGCTGACCATGTCAGATGGCTCAGGCAACTGGGTTGGGTGGAAGTAGAGATGGGATGGGCCCTAAAAATTAGAGAAACATGTGTGTCGTGTATGTGTCGTGTGTGTCCAAGGGAAATCACAGTGGTATCAAAGGACAAGGGCAGTCCCAGTGGTCACCCAATTCTGCTGAGAGGCAGGACTTGGTGGGGCTAGAGGCCTGAGAGAGGGAAGGCGGGAAGCTGGAGAGTATGGCAAGAAGATAGTTATAAATGGAAGAGTCAGTCTTCCATTTGTGATGGATGAATTGTCGAAGTCCTGAGGGGCCAGGATCGCAGATGGGTCCTCCTGATGGGCCCTAGAGAGACCAGGGGCCTTCAAGACCGAGACCAATGAGGAGGCTGGCAGAGTTTAGCAGGGAGGCAAGACAGGTGCTAAGTGGGTGATGAGAGGATCCATCTGCTGGCTTCTGGAAGGCCAGAGAGTGGAGGCTAGCTCTTGTCCCCATCATTTCCCCATGACTAGCTCAGGGCCTGCCCAGAGGACCCTTGATTCCTACACTTCCTATGTTCTGAGGGTTTGGGAGTTGAGTCACTGGTCCAGTGGAAGGAGCGGGGGAGGGGCAGTGGTTAGGGGAGAGGAAGCTCAGAGTGACTTGGGGAGGTGGGAGAGAGGACCGGGGAGGTCACTAGGCTGGAGTTTCCAGAAGGAACTTCACCTGGAGCCCAGGGGCCACACTCTGGGCCTCAGAATCAGGGTGTGCTTGTTCAGAATCACCTGCTATGCGGGAGTACGTCCGTGCAAAGGGGAGGTGCTGGGCACGCCGAAGCGCAGGTGAGCTCCCTTAGGAGCTACTCTCCTCAAGGTAGAAAAGAGGAAACGGGCTGACAGAAGTCTGGCAGCTCCTGCAGCTCAGATGCGATGTAGAGTTATGGGTTTCAGATGCAGGCTCCCTGAGCTCTGGCCTGTAGTGGGAGGTCTCCTGTCAGGTCTTGGGAGGGCTGTCGGGGCAAGGTCTGGGTGTGGGATTGGGGGGCAGCACACCTTGTGCAATAGGTCACAGTGACCCTTCACCCTGGTGGGCTTGACCCAAAAACTGAGTGCACCCCAGGACTGGGTGTCCGCTTTGGAGCCCCCAGAACATGCTGGTCTAGGGTGGTGGCCCCTAGGAGTCAGCTCTCCTTTGAGTCACCGGCACATGCAGTCACGCCCAGACTGGGAAGAGCCACAGACTTGCCGGCCACACCCACTCTGCTGAGGTAAAGGACGCTGGGAGACCCGTTGCTTATCCTTGGCCAGGTGGCCAGCCCATAGGTAAGTGTGGTTTCCCCAGCATCTTGGAAAGACCCAGAGGTGAAAACCCAGCCTGTGTTTGCCCTGTGCAATGCCCATGTTTCGGGCCCTCTACACCCTTCTTGTGTCACTAAGCAGGGCGGCCCTGGAGAGCAGGGCTCCTTCACACCCACAGGCCCCTGGGGACGAGGGTTAAGGTTGTCACAGAGCTGTCACCTGGGCCCTTGGAGCCCTTCGGTGGTGTCACCCAAGGTCCTCCCAGCACCCAGGGCTGTGCAGTGCCCTGGGTCTCTCACGCGGGGCTGGGGCTCCACCATGCTCCCACCCCTCAATTTTGCCGGGTTCCAGGTGCGCAGGCTGGAGTCGGAGAAGCAGCTCTGGGGCAGTGGAGGCCCAAAGGCGAAGGGATCTAGCCTGGGCGTGGCCCTCCCACGTGAACAGCAGGCCAGGCCGCTGGTGGCCTCTGCTTTGGCCCGTCCACACCTGGTGGGCCACTCTTCTTCAGAAGCCAGCCATAGGCCTCCCCACCCCAGAGCAGCTGCCCCCCCACCCAGGCCTCGGTGGGGAGGGGCAGCAGGGACGGGACGTGGGCGGGGTGGGAAGGAGCAGCGCGGCCTCCCCCGGCTGGTCTCCGCAATGAGGAAGTTCTCCGCGGCCGCTGGCTTCCTTTCCCCGCCGAGCTCCTGAAACAGGAAGTCGGTCAGGGAGCTGGTGGCAGCAGCAGGGCAGCCGAGAGGGGACAGACAGACGGCAGCTCCGGCTCTCAGTGCAGGGGCCTCGGCGACCCTCAGTGGCGCGTCGGTCCTGCCGTGGGCACCGGCCCGGCCCGGGAGGCCCGTGCCCGCCATGGTCCCCTGCTGGAACCACGGCAACATCACCCGCTCCAAGGCCGAGGAGCTGCTGTCCAGGACGGGCAAGGATGGGAGCTTCCTCGTGCGCGCCAGCGAGTCCATCTCTCGGGCCTACGCGCTGTGTGTGTTGTAAGTGCGCGGCGCCCACCCTGGCCGGGGAGGGGAGGCCGGCTGGGGCCTCGCGCCCACGCGGGTACAGGTTGTCTTCATGGCACGGGATGCGTGTACCTGTCTTGCCTGTTGCCCAGATTTGCTGGTGGGTCCAGCCGAGGCCCACTGTGGGCCCTGCTGGGCCTTGGAGCTCAGGTTTTTTGCCCCAGGAGCTCCCTAGGACCACCAGGGACCTGGTCACCCCTGCCTGCTGTCCGGGGACGGTGGTGCCAGGGGCCGGGTTGGGGGTCTCCAGGTTCTGGGAGGCAGGCCGGAGCTCAGGGATCTGAAGCAGGTGCCTGTGTTCGAAAGTGGCTTGGTCAGCTCAGGTGTTGGTCTGATGCCCAGCCTGGAAACGCTTGTGGAGGAACAGATGTGGCAAGAGAGGACCTTTCTGGAGCCTAAGCTTTGGGTCCCTGGAGGAAGCCGTTGTTTGGGGAGTCAGACTATGGGGTGGGTTCACTCCAGAAAAAGCTCTCAGTTCACCCAAAAGTTGCCTTCGGGGCCCAAGTCACCATCACTCACAGGGAGAGCCTCTTCTCTCCACTCCCCAGCCCTGGGCTGTGTCCTCAGCCAATTTTGGCCTCTCGACCACCATCAACTCCCCCCCACACCCCCTCTTCACCCCACTTCCAGCTCTGGGATATTGCTGAAACCTCCAGTTGTCTTAACAGTGGAGGAAACAGCCACTTGCTAAAGGTTCAAACCCTCGTTTGACCCATGTCTGGAAAAGGCCCTCCCGCTTGCAGGCCTGTCATCTCACCACCCCTCGAGGCACAGTTGGGGATAGGTTGTCCCCCTGCTTCTCTCAGGTAGCATCCATGGACTTGCAGAAAGTTCCCCTAGAACAGGCAGGATGGGAAGTAAGTCACTGAACACAGACCTGTTTTGAGCATTGGGTGTAAGCATTTGTCTTGGTGTTACCCCATTTCATCCTCATGGCAACCTGAACTGCAGGCCCCCGTGTCAGTCCCCTTTACAGATGAGGAAACTGAGGCTCCGATGGGCTCAGAGACTGACGACGGTCAAAGCCAGGGCCATCTGCCCCCAGAGGCTGCACCCAGGTAACTGGACCCTTGCTGCCCTGCTCCTAATGCTGTCAGGCCGAGTGTGAGCATAGGGTTCCAGGGGACAGCAAGAGAAGCCAGGGTGCTGACAAGGATGTAGCTGGCCAGTGGTTTCAGTCGCTGACTGCAGCAGAGGCCCACCTCCCAAGGCCAACTTCCCCTACCACCCCCCACTTTTGCACTCAGGGGAAGGGACCCAGGACTTCCCTGCAGGCACTGCCTCTATGGGCACCTGCAAGCGGGGCCTTGGAAAAGATGGGAACACTCCACTGGGCCCCCATGACTCTCTTGCCCTGTGGACCTTTGTGGAAGGCTCAGGCTATTGGGTGTTGGCTGTGGGCTGAGCCTCCCACAGAGCTTCCAGGACCCTACCAGTGGCCCTTTGGCCAGGGTGCTCTGGCAGGGTGCTCGGGCTGTGCACAGGTTACAGACACAGTCTGACTCTGCGCTGGCAAGCCAGATTTAGGGCTGGGCCTAGAGGCTCTTGGGAACCTCTTGTCCCGTGGCCCCAGACTGCGAGTGAGTGGAAGGAGCTCTGAAAGGGGAGGCCTTTGACTCCATTGCCCTGCTGGCTGGTGGCAGGCTGGGGCTGGGCCTAGTTTTCTATATTCCTTCCTCCCTCTCTCCTCCCCTCTGCCCATCCTCACCGAATTACTCTCAGAGCTCCAGCAAAGATACAGGGTCTGTTTCTTAGGGACAGTGCCCGTGGTGCCCACAGATGTCTGCTCTTCTCATCAAGCTCCCCGTCCTCAAAGCCCTTTTAGGTCCAGACCCCAGCGCTTGGATTCGTCCTACTGCTGGGAACCCTGACGGGGTGAAAAGCAGCTGGGCTTTCCTCTGTTTCCCAAGTGCTATCTGTCTGGAAGTCAGCTAGGAGCGCAGGGATCCCGGGGAGCCAGGCCTGCAGAAGGAAGCCACCAGGAGCTTGCCCTCCCTCTCTAGAAACATCCAGGGGAAAAGGCCTCCTGGCCAGGCATGCCAAGACCTCCTTCTGCCTGTGCCCAGTGGCCGGAGCCTCTCCCCCGTGCCCGCCAGTGAGTGAGGGGACAGCAGGGAAGCTAAGCTGCTGTGTTGGGAGCACCAGGAACTTCGTACACCTTCTCCCAGGTGGCCTTGGTACCCAGGAAAGAGAACAGGATTTGACTATTTAAATGAAACGAGGGAGGGGGGAGGGAGATGCCAAAAGACAAGGCTGCAATTCAGGGCCGCCCACGTGACAAGAGCGCACCATCACCCCAGGCCTCGCAAACCCACATTTCCTCCCCAGAGGTCAGCCCTACCACCTGCCCCTAGGCAGGAAAGCTCAGCCCTTTCCTCTACAGCTCAGAGAGCCCCGCTAGAGGGAGATCCCAGAGGTCCTTCTTGGGCGCAGAGAGCTAGAGGGGGAAGACCCCGGGCATCTGGCCACATGGTTTGAGTCTAGCTCTGCCATCTTGCGACAAGGGGCTTGAAAACATGAGGGACAGCAGGCTTGTCCAGATGAGGCCCGCGTCAGCCTCCCCTGACCCGACTCAAAGCTGCCACGGGGGACCTAGAGGGGGCGTCTGACCCATCTGGGATGGGGACATGAAGGGGTATCAAGCTCACACCCTCCTCTCTTGCCAGGGTGGCCCGTCCGCATGGGGCCAGTGTACCTTCAGGTGCTTGTGCTGCAGAAAAGAGATATACCTTTGGGGATGCGGGGGTGGGGGTGTCCTTCCATGGAAGGGGCCTGGGGTCAGCAGGATCAGCCTCCTCTTGCTCAAGCCGCACAGGCAGAACTAGAACGATGGCCCAGCCTTGTTGGGAACACCACAAGCCCATTTGGGTGGCCTTCCCACCACAGTGCACTAGAGAGGGTTGGTTTTCCTCCTGGGGGAGGAGCAGGCGTGCGCAGCCTTTGGGTCAGGAACCAGCACCCCGTCCAGGCAGCCGGGGCAGGGAAGTGGTCTTGGTTTCCTCAGGACACAACCCCCTGCCCGCCGAGGTGCCCAGGCACAGCCACAGTTGCCTTCCCAGGGACAGCGTACCAGGCAGCCTTGACCGAGGCCTCATCAGCACAGCCCCAAGGATAAAGAAGCACTAGAAGAACACTGAGCCACCAGAAGTTCCCTCAGAGAAGGCATTCTTGTTGGGACACCAGAATGTGATAGGGCCACTGAGGTAGAGTAAGCCTTAAGCCTTGATCCCCTAACAGAAGGGAGTTGCTAACCTCTTCTGTCTAAAAATAACCCAAAAGACTGAAGGCTTACTGTGTGCCCGGCTCCCTATTCTAGGTTCTTTACGTGGATTGACTCACTGTCCCTGATGGCCTTTGGAGGAAGGACTCCCATCATCTCCACTTGACAGCTGAGGAAGCTGAGACCCAGAGAGGTTAGGTGGCCTGCCATGTTTATAGGACTGATAACGGGCAGGGTCAGGACATGAACTCGGGCCGTTCTCAGGAGGGAGAAAAGGAGAGGAGCCAGCCAGCTTGGGTGTGTGTGGGGTCAGGGAGACCTGGAAAGGGGAGGCACAGAGAAGGGTCGGTGGAGGGCACTGATGTCCAGGAGAGGCGTAAAGCCATATCCTGTGATGAGAATGCGTGGGTACGATCCCCTTCCTCCAATCCCCTTCCAGAGTTTGAGTCAGGTTTGCAGTGCTCATTGCTTATTTTTGTGCAATGCAAAGAACTATTGGTTTTCATACCTGGTGTTGACAGAAAGTGAGGACAAATGCTGGCCCAGGCAGTCGCCAGCACCCAGAGCTAAAGGATCACGGGCTCTTGAAATCCCCTTTACATAAGAGCTTGTCCAAGGGCAACTCTTTTCAGTCTTCTCTCCGGGTTCAAGGCAGGCGGGAGGGGTGTGCCTGTGAAGGCTTGTGTGTTGAATGGGTTACTGGCATCTTCTATTCGAAGTGACTCAGAAGAACCTGGTAAAGTCAAGCTTCTCCAGGCTTTCTGAGCCCATACCCAGCATTCCAGAACCAAAACAAGCTCTGGCTTTTGTGTGTTTTGCAAGCTGGCCTACCCGACAGGTTACATTCATGTGAGCACAGACCCTGGGACTTCTTCGTTGAGTGGTCCCCTCTCCTGAAGTGTGAGCCCAAGCATGGTGGAGAAATGGCACTGGTGCCCCTGACCAGGCCTTCCTCCTTGCCCCAGCGATGGAGTGAGGGGAGGCCCGCCCTTCCTGCCCGAATCCCTGCCCTGGAACACCATCCTTAGGGGGAGGCCCTCTGTAGTTGGCTATATCTGGTGTGAGTTCTATTCATGAGACACTAACCTCCCTGTCCCCACCCCGCATTGTCGCTGGTGACATGCCCTGTCCTTGGGTTATAAACGGAATCATATATAATGTGTGGCCCCCTCTGTCTGGCTGTTTTCACCCAGCATGATGTGTTTAATTTCACCTGTGAGGCAGCCTGAGCGTTCCTTTTTATGGCTAAATAATTGTTGTGTGGATAGACCACACTATACGTGTCCATTCATCAGTTGATGGACATGTGGATTGTTTCCATTTTGGGGGCTGTTGTGAACATTCATGTGCAAGTCTTTGCATGAACATGTGTTTTCGGCGGTTTCGGGCAGAATTGCTGGGTCCTACGGTAATTCTAGCTTTTTGTGGAATTGTCACCCTGCTTTCACAAAAGTGGCTCCATTTTCTGTCCTCGTCAGCTGTGTGTGAGAGTTCTGATTCTCCCACATCTTCACCCAGACTTGTCTTTTTGGTAATAAGCATCCCAGGGGGGTGTGAAGTGGCCTCTTTTTGTGACTTTTGAGTTGTGTTTCCGTAATGACCAATGATGTTGATCTTCTTTTTGTGTCGTTTGGCTATTTCTCTATCTTATTTGGAGAAATGTGTATCCAGGTCCTCTGCCCATTTAAAAAGATCGGGTTATCTGTCTATCTGTTGTTGTCATTGGATTATTGGGAGGGTAAAACGGGAGAATGTGGGCAAAGCATGTGACCCAAGGCCAGGCACGCGATAAGCATCCACTGGCTATTATTTTGAACAAGTGATAGAGTGGTAGTGACATCTCAGATGCAGGGGAGAATGGGCCGTCTGTGAAGAAAATTCCACAGCAGAAGGAAAGAGGAGAGCTCGGGCCTGAGTGTCACTTCAAGAACTTCCTGGAGGCCTGTAAGAGCATCCGGGAGACAGTGAGCTATCATGTGGGGCCTCCTCGGAGGAAGTGCTCAAAGAGATAAGGCAGGAAAAACACTTGAATGGTGCATGAGTGTCCAGTGGCCGCTGGGGCCAGGGTTGAGTGCCCCGAAGCCTGAGGGAGAGAGGGGTATGGGGCACGGATGCCAGGAAGAAGCACCAGGTAGATTGAAGAGAAAGTCAAGAAGGAATGGCGGCCATCGTAAGAGTGATTAACTAGTTTCCATTTAGGTGGGAGATCCTGAGAGGACAGAAATCCTAAGGCTCTGAAGAGGGAGCCCAGCTGCGGACAAGGTGGAGATCAGTGCTGGTAGCTGCAGCAGGCCTTGTCCCCGGGGAAGTGGGGAGAACAAGCCTGCAGTTCTGGGGACCAGATCTTTCCTTTCTCCCATGCTCACGTCACACCCCTTTTGTCCATTAATTAGAAAAACATCGTATTGGGGCGCCTGGGTGCCTCAGTTGTTAAGATCTGCCTTCAGCTCAGGTCATGATCCCAGGGTCCTGGGATCGAGCCCCATATCTGCTCAGCGGGAGGCCTACTTCTCCCTCTCCACTCCCCCTGCTTGTGTTCCCTCTCTCCCTGTGTCTCTCTCTGTCAAATAAACAAAAATCTTTAAAAACATAAAATTAAAATTAAACAACAACAACCTCGTTTTAACAAGTACCAGCACCCAAACAATTTGGGTTCAGCTACTTTTTAAAAATAACCCCAGGCAGGGCTGGCTCTGAAAGGGTCCGCTGGTCCAGCCTCCTCACTTGCCAGCCAGGAACCTGGCCTCCGGAGAGGAGACCTCTTGTGAGGCCATTGCCGGCGTCGGGGGTCACATAGAACTAGATTTGCTGATAAGCACTGCCGTGTCCCTTTCAAGTAACTTAAAAAAAAAAAAAAACTATTAAGTATAATGTATGAAGAGTACAAAGTGTAAAGAAGGAAAATAATCACCCAATAGCTGAGAGACCAACATAAATACTGTGAATTTGTGGGTGTATATTCTCACTCTCTCTGCGTTCCTCTTTCTCCAGAGAGAGATAAATCTCTGTACTATATATTTAGCTATAACCGTGTCATTTTGGTCTGTGTTTTTTAGCAACGCTAACATTTCCTGGTTAGTTAAATCCTTTTCCCTAAATATCATATTTAACGAGTGCCAAAATTCTATTGCATGATGTGCTGCAATTTCTGAAGCAAATCTTGTGTTGTCAGACATTTAAGTTACCAGCAGCGTTTTGTTGTTATAAACGTGGTGATGAAGGTCTCGGTGCAGACGTGACATTTCTGGTTATAGATTCCCGGCGGTGGAATTACTGGATCAAAGGGCTGAAAAGTTTTTTAGTCTCTTGATACAGAAGGACAAATCGCTTTCCAGAAATTTTGTTCCATTTTATGTTCTGGCAGGCTGTATGAGGGGTGCTCACCTCACTCTAGTCTCCTGGACTGAATATTTGCTCTTAAAAATATTTGCACTTAAAAAAAATTATTAAAGGGCGCCTGGGTGGCTCAGTGGGTTAAGCTTCTACCTTCAGCTCAGGTCATGATCTCAGGGTCCTGGGATCGAGCCCCACATCAGGCTCTCTGCTCGGCAGGGAGCCTGCTTCTCTCTCTCTGCCTGCCTCTCTGCCTACCTGTGATCTCTCTCTGTCAAATAAATAAATAAAATCTTTAAAAAAATATTTTAAAAAAATTATTAAGTTGCAAGGTGAAAGATGTTTCATTTCTGTTCCTTTTTCTTTGCATTTTTTAATGGTAGTCCCCGTAAACTTGTTTGGTAGGACTGTTGACCTTCATTATTCCTCTTTGGTGAATGAGCTCTGATTCTGTTTGCCATTTTTCTTATGAAGCTGTGGTTTTTCTGGTATCTATTTGCATGAAGACCTTAGATCACTTTTTTTTTTTAAGATTTTATGTATTTATTTGACAGAAAGACAACCAGAGAGGGGACACAAGCAGGGGGAGTGGGAGAGGGAGAAGCAGACTTCCTGCTGAGCAGGGAGCTGGATGCAGGGCTCGATCCCAGGACCCTGAGATCATGACCTGAGCCGAAGGCAGAAGCTTAATGACGGAGCCACCCAGCTGCCCCTTAGATCACTTTTGTTGCAAATATTTGCACTGTGGTTTGCCTTTAAACTTTGTGATTTCTTTGACATTCAGAGATTGTAAATTTTCATGAAGTCTATCAGTCTTTTTCCTTTGTGATTTTTTTCTCCTTTGCTTTTCAATGTGAAGAGTCCATGCACGGCTATTTTGTTTTGTTTGTTTGGTTTTTTTGTCCCCATTGGGAGGTGGGAGGGTTAGGACAGGGTCTGTGGAACTTGATAGACTCAGGCTAAGGACGACTGTGCCTGTCCAGCCTCCAGCAATTCTATGGGGCCTTGGTTTCCTCATCTGAAAAGCAGGGCTGAGAATGCCTATGTAGTAGTGGCAGTGGGTGGATTGAACAAATGTGTATATCACATGTAAGGTATTTGGCAAAAACAGATGAAGGAATGATAGGCTTTTTTTAGATTTTATTTCTGTTTTGTTGTGTGTGGGTTTTTTTTTTTTTACATTGAACCCTTTAATCTCTATGGAATTAAATCAGTGATTCAATGAATAGTGTAAGACAAAGGTGTATGTGTATTTTTTCAGTAACCAATCATCTTTCCCAGAAACTTTGAATGAATGATTTATGCCCTTTTCTGAGTCCTCTTTCCCTGTATATTAAGTCTTATATATCTCTTTCTTGCCTGTTTACCCTTTTCCACGTATGTCTGGTTTTCTTATGCCAAATGCATCACCGCAATATTTTAAGTTATTTTATTTTAGGATTTTCTTATCTGTTGTTTTTGAGTGTTCTTCCAGGTGAACCAGCTAGGAATTTTGTCAAGTTGGAAAAAATACAGTTGGGACTTCAATTCCAATGGCAGGAAATCCATAATATAACTTGTGGAAAGGAACATTGTAGTTTTAGTCCTTTATTTATTTATTTATTTATTTATCAGAGAGAGAGAAGAGACAGAGAGCGAGCGAGCACAAGCAGGGGGAGCAGCAGAGGGAGAAGCAGGCTCCCTGCTGAGCAAGGAGCCTGATTTGGGACTCCATCCCAGGACCCTGGGATCATGAGCTCAGCTAAAGGCAGATGCTTAACCGACTGAGCCACCCAGGCATCCCAGGAACATTTTAGTATTAGTCTTAATGATAAGTATACCTTCCCTTCCTTAAAATCTTGTAGTTTTCTTTCTATAGATCCTTTCTATTTCTCGTTAGGATTATGTCTGATTACTTTATAATTTTGTTACTTTTGTAAATGAAACCTTTTCTACTCCTGTTACCCTTTTGTGGTAACTGATAACATACAGGGAATTTATAGGTTTTATAAATTTAACTTTTATTCTGTCATTTTACTTACTCCTCATTATTTCAAACTGTTTTTCATTTGCTTCTCTTGGATTTTCTTGAGAGACTATCATGTTATATATAAATTGTGGTCAATTTGTGGTCTACTTTCCAATTACTTATGACTCTGATTAAGGTTTCATAGTTTATTACATTGGCCAGTATTTCTAAAACATTGCAGTGGAAGATATTGGGAAGAGAATAGATGTACTTCAGGAGGTTCTGTGAGAGTCAAACATGACACTGCCTGGGAAAGACTTGATATAAAAATAATATCCACACAAAGTTAGCGCTTGATAAAAGTGAGTTTTTGCTCTTTCTCTTGTCAAACAAGGACCCATCTTTTCCTAGTTTTATAAAGTTTTGAATGACTAAGTATTTAATTTGACTGAATGCCTTTTTAATATCTATTGAGATGATTATGTTGTTTCCCTTATTTCATTTACTGGCATAATAGCATAAATTTATAAACTCCCTAACATTAACCTCTTTTGCAGAATTAAAGTGAACTCTTCTGTCCTTGATTATATTAATTTTTTTGGTATTCTGAATTTTATTTAGAATTTTTGTATATATGCTCATAAGTCAGATTGATTTATATGATTTGGGTCAAGTTAAGGTTTAAGAGCCATGGAAATGATAAAATATGGAGACACTTATATGGCATCATTATTATCTGATTTTTTTTGAAATATTAACAAAAAGTTTGGCAGAGGTGCTTTTCCTCAGAGCCACTTACAGAGACCATTTTTATTTATTTAATTTTTTTAACTTAATTTTTAAGCAATCTCTACACCCAACATGGGGCTCTAACTTACAACCCAAGGATCAAGAGTTGCATGGTCCACTGGCTGAGCCAGCCAGGTGTCCCCAGAGATAATTTTCAAATATTTGCTTCAGTTTCTTCTTTGGTGTTGATTGATTCTTGTTTTCTATCTCTGGTTTCACTTTCAGTAAGTTATCTTTATTTTTCAGAAAACAGTCCATTTGTTAAGCTTTTTGAATTTTCTAACACACAGTTGTGCATAGTTTTCTGTAATTTTCAGATTTCTCTTTTATTGCTGTTCTTTCTTCTTTTTCTCTTTTTGATTTTGTTTCCTCTTTGTGTTGGCTGGGCTGTGTAGGGAAGAGATGGCTTAATCCGAAGGGTTGACAGGCATAGGGAAGGCAGCATAGCCTGGAGCTAGCAACCTTGGGAACCCATTCTCTCACCTAAAGAGCCAGGGGACAAGCTGTCACCAAGCCTTCTGCTGGAGGCAGGGTGGGGTCAGGGAACCAAATACCTCCCTCACGTGCTCCTCTCACTCTGCCTGTGCCAGACCTGCATGAGGCAGCCCACACAGGTCCATCTCCCAAACACAGGGCAGGTGGAGAAGGATGGACCCAGTCTGGATGGTGGGTAGGAAGAAGGTGAAGCATTTTTTTCTTTCCTTTATTCAATTTGCCCCAGGGTTGGCCACTTAATTTTCTGCTTTTCAAGTCATACGCTCTTAGATTTAGTACCTGTTTTGCTTTTTATTTTTATTTAAAAAATTATCTGTGCTTTCAGAAACCCCTGCTTATGTTATGTTTGAGGACAGAGCTCTGTCTTCTCTATTTCTCATGTTCCCTCCCTGTCTTTTCTTTCGGTACTGGCTTTCTCGAGTTTTTCTTCTTTGTTAGCATTCTCCAGGACGTGAGCTGCTGTTTATTGCCTCTGTTGTGATGTTTCATGCTGACTCGTGAACTCCTGGGTTTTCCCATCTGATCGCTTTTCCTCGTCTCATGCAACTCAGACTTTACCATTGATTTTCCCAAGACTGAGATGCAGTGATGGACTGAGTTTTCAAGTCAGATTTCGCCAAAATGTCTTCTATTCTTTGTGCAGTGATTCTACGAAACATGGAGGGAATACCTTTGAGTCCTTAGGAAAATGATGCCCTTCTTTCGAATGGTGCAATGTTTTGCCCTTCTTTCGAATGGTGCAATGTTTTCACAGGTCTGGCGATTTTTCTTTTCTGACAAAGAACTGTTGGGAAAAGTTGGAACAGATTCTTTTGGAGAGCAGAGTGGGTTTCTGCCCAAATCCTCTTCCCAGACATAAAAGGACCAGCAAGGATGGGGGTGGGAGCCCCAATCTGAGATCCAGCTGATGGGAGTAAGTGATGAGGGGTGGCATGGCTCACGGGTAGGTGGGCTTCCTCACAGGGGTCTCTTACAAGGAAATGTGCTGGACTCCCAGCTGCTGGGACAGGGTGCTCAACAGACACTCAAGAGCACTCTGGCTGCCTCCCCTCCACCTTTGACTTGGCCACCTGGCCTCCTCTCTTCTGAACTAATGGCCTTTTGTAATTCATCCATTTTCTGACTCTCTTTGGAGGGATTCTTTGAGGTTTTGGTGGTGAGTAGTGAACACCCTTGGTTCCTAGGGCTGACATACATTTTCCCTTGTCTCTTTATCAGTCCAAGTGGCTTTTTGAATGCAGGGTTTCCACCCCTTGTTCCCCCACCCCATCTTGTCCTGAAGTCTACAACATTTAAGCAAGAAAAAAAATAGTACAAACAACACTAGAAATTAGAACTGATATATAATAAGAATTACAAACAGGCTTAAAAACAATTATAGAGCACACTAAGCCAATTTGCAGAGCGAGACAAAGATGCTAATGAGGTTCTTGAATTTTATTTATTTTTTAAAATTTTTAAAAAGATTTTATTTATTTATTTGACAGAGAGAGATCACAAGTAGGCAGAGAGGCAGGCAGAGAGAGAGGGGGAAGCAGGCTCCCTTCTGAGCAGAGAGCCCGATGCAGGCTCGATCCCAGGACCCTGGGATCATGACCTGAGCCGAAGACAGAGGCTTAACCCACTGAGCCACCCAGGCACCCCAGGTTCTTGAATTTTAGAGTTTGATTTCTCTATCCCCTCCTACCCCCACCCCCCATGGGGCTCACCATGGTAGAAGATGTTTCTGGGCCCGCTTGTCAGCGTTCAGTTGGCCCGGAGTAGTCATGTAGAAATAGTCATAGGTATCCAAGAGAATAAAAATGCCACAGTGTTTCTTTCTGCTTCCATTGGCTTGCCCTCTTGTGCTCAAGTAGATCTTCCCAAACCATATTAGGATTGCTCTAGAAATGTGCTGCCCAGAGGAAGCATCTTCCCACTGAGGACAGGGTGGGCTCCTGTTGTCACGGACAGCTGTTCAATCATGTGGGAAATTTGCTCTCAGCCCAACTTCACCTGAGAGTGGAACAAAGTCCCACATACCTGGGTCTCCAGGGGGGTTCTTCCTGACATGATTGCCCTGAAAGGCAACCCAGTCACTGGAAGGAGTAGCAACCGAGGACCTAAGGGATTAGCCCCCTAAATTGTTACTAAATCCCCACAAAGAGCTGGGAAGGGCTGGACGAGACTGTTGTAGTGCGCCGTCTGGATTGCGTTGTAGAGCAGCTGCTGTCAAAGAGGATTTCGTCGTGGACCTTTCACTAAACACACCATGTGTAAGATTGTGCACCTGTGTGT
>PISX010018845.1:0-39565 GCA_004024625.1 Mellivora capensis
TATCCCTGATATGAGGAAGTGGAAATGCAACATGGGGGACTAGGGGGGCAGAAAAAGAAGAAAAGAAACAAGATGGGATTGGGAGGGAGACAAACCATAAGTGACTCTTAATCTCACAAAACAATCTGAGGGTTGCGGGGGGGAGGGGGTCGGGAAAGGGGGGTGGGGTAATGGACATTGGGTTGGGGAGGGTATGTGCTATGGTTAGTGCTGTGAAGTGTGTAAACCTGGCGATTCACAGACATGTACCCCTGGGGATAAAAATTTGTTTATAAAAAATAAAAATTAAAAAAAAAAGAAATAAAAAAAATGGGCAGAAGATATGAACAGACACTTCTCCAATGAAGATACACAAATGGCTATCAGACACATGAAAAAATGTTCATCATCACTAGCCATCAGGGAGATTCATTTTTTATTATTCATTTTTCTTTTTGCTGTTTTGCTTGGTCCATCTCACCAGGAGTTTGTTTCTAGACCATGTATCTACTCCTTCTATCCTTCTGTCCCTCATACCCCCCCTTTTTAAAAAAAGATTTTATTTATTTATTTGTCAGAGAGAGAGAGAGCGAGAGCGAACACAGGCAGACAGAGTGGCAGGCAGAGACAGAGAGAGAAACAGGCTCCCTGCCAAGCAAGGAGCCCGATGTGGGACTCGATCCCAGGACGCTCATGACTTGAGCTGAAGGCAGCTGCCCAACCAACCGAGCCACCCAGGTGTCCCCATACCCTTTTTGATGTGGTCTCCCTTCTATGATTAACCATGGAAAGTCTGATCTGCCAGTCTTTGGATTGTTTTCTGGGTTAGTGCAGTGTTATGGCTATTCTCTAGGTGTGTCCATGGGATGAGGTAAGCTTCCGATCCTCCTATTCTTCCATCTTCCTTTGAATCCTCAGTCTCATACATTAGTAACAGGAGTGTAAACTAGTACATCCATTTTGGAAAACTATTTGGCAAGATCTACTAACATCAAATACATGTACATTTTATGCCCTAGCAATTCTACCCCTAACAGAAATGCAAACATACTTATAAGAACTATGGCATGTACAAAAATGCTCGTAGAAACATTATTCATAATGACCAAAAATGGGGGAAAAACCTCAAATACCCATTAGTTAAAGAAAGGAAAAATTGTTACATATACTATACATATATATGTATATATATTATATTCAGCCATAAAAATAAATTAATAAGTAAATCTTATAAATATCAAGAGAAAGAATCCAGGCAGAATATAGTACATACTGTGTGACTTCAGTTATATACATATAAAAATAGGCAGAAATAACTTATTGTTTTAGAATTCAGGATAGTGGTAACCTCTGAGGAGTAGTGATGTGTAATAACTGGAAAGGGGAATATGAGACTACTTTATTTCTTGGCCTGAGTAGTAGTTAAATGAATGTGTACACCTCATGAAAATTCATAATGTTTTATACTTAGGATTTCTGCATTATTGTAGATGTATGTCATGCTTCATAAATAAGTTGTTAAAATAAAAAAACAGAGCTTTGGAGACATTGCAGTTTCCATTTGTGTTCTTTAGTTATTAGTGGCCGTTCTTACAAATCAGTATGGTGATTTATAAGCATAAGCACAAAAAAGAAATAATACACCCAAAGTAATATTCTCTTTAAAAAAAAAAAGATCATGTAGAGTTGCTGAATTCAGATGAAGTCCAAAATGGAATATTGCATATGTTTTACTGACACAAAACGGATGTGTGACATTTTCATTTAAACAAATCTGGAGTCTTTGTACAGACAAAAGTAAATCCATTTACATGGAATAAATGACTTTTCTAAGCACGTGTCAATGCATGTATAAAATATCAACTGTTTTGTTCTCTTATTTTCTTGATTAGAAATAAAATCAGGAAATTGATTTGTATCAACTCAATAAAAATGAGCATTTAGCACAGAATTCCAGCTAACATCAAAAGCCCATCGTTGTTTGTTTGTTTTTGTAGTTATCACCAATACATATATTTAGTTAAATATTATTGAAATCTATGTAAGATAGGGGCACCTGTGTGGCTCAGTCGGTTAAGCATCTGCCATCAGCTCAGATCATGATCTTAGGGTCCTGGGATCCAACCCCGCATCCAGCTTCCTACTCAGTGAGGAGCCTGCTTCTCCCTTTCCTGGTCCTCCTTGTGCTCTCTGTTGCTATCTCTCTTTCTCAAATAAATAAATAAGATATTTAAAAAAATAAATCTATGATTTGGAAAGAAATCAATTTTTCTATTGGAAGTAACTTGGTTATATTTAAAAGATTCAAAAATTAAAGTGTTAAAAGTCAAATGAAATGCAAAGTATATAAATATGGCTGTTTTATTGCTACATATAAATTTGTTATCACAAATGAGCCTTATGAAATGACGATGTTTATAGGTCATAAGTGTTTAAAAATTAATAATATCATTTGGAAAACACTAATATAAATGGTTGGAAAAATGTCAGAAATATAGAAAGAGTTTACAAACATATTACTTTGTAAGAGTCTTACAGTTTTTTGTTTTCTTTTGTTTGTTTTTTTTTCTTTTTTGGTTGTTGTTGAAATATAATTAACACACAATGTCATACCCATCCTTATGTTTATTAAAGCTTTGTTTACAATAGCCAGGCTATGGAAGCAACCCAAGTGTCCATTCATAGATGAATGGATAAAGGACATGTGGTATATATAATGAAATATTACTCAGCCATAAAAAAGAATAAATTTTGTTATTTGCAAAAACGTGGATGGACCTAGGGGGTATAAAGCTGAGTGAAAAGACAAATATGAATGATATTTTCATTCATATGTAGTATTTAAGAAATAAATGAGCAAACAAAAAAAATGACTCCCAGCTATAGAGAAAAAACGGACGGTTACAAGAGGGGAGATAGATCATTGCAGAAAAGGATATAATAAGTGAAGGGGATTAAGAGTACACTTATCATGATGAGCACTGAGTAATGTATAGAAATGTTTAATCACTGTATTGTATACCTGAAACTAATATAACACTGTATGTTAATTATACCTCAATAAGACCCAAGTTTTGATTTAGCTCTTCAGTTTAAAATCACCACAAAACATTAATTTTCCTTTGGAGAGTCATTTAAGAGTCACTTACTACTCGCTTTATATGTGCAGTGGAATGTAATATACCTGCCTTCTGATCTTGTTGTGGACCCTGTTGGAGAATAAGGCTCAAAAGTTATTTCTGCTCTGTTCTTTCTGTTCTGAGTGGATGCACACCACAAGTACTAAGTATTTTGGATTTTATTTGTTTCACAACATTCTAATATATGAACAGAAGTATCAAACTCACTTATACTACTTGGTTTGTGTTCTGTTATCTGGTCCCTGGCCCAACACAATAACCTTTTACTTTCCCTGATAATAGTATAGTTTCCTTCTAGTTTATCTTTTACATCAGTGGTTTTTAAACTTAAAAAAAAATACAGCTGAATCTTTGAAAATCAAAATTAAACTCATAGGTAACCCCAAACAAACTCAATACACAGGTAAAAGGAGAACCCTCTGATGTCTTTGGAGTGAGAAGATTGAGCAGGTCTCTTTTGTTTCCCTTTTCCTTTCTTGGCTTCAACTGAGGTCCACTTAAAACTTGGTGGAACTCCATGAAATGTAGTACTCTTTGGTAGGGCTTCCTAAAGAATTGAAAACTACTTTAGTTTAAGTTCCATTTCTAAATCCCAAATTTGATCATTCCATTGCCCTGCTTAAAAGTCTTTGTATGTCTCTTTGCCAATAATCACAAATCTAAACTTCTTAAACTGTGTTCAACACCCTCTGAGGCCTCCCCTCCTTCCATCTAACTTTAGGGTTGTTATATATTTACATCTGTACCCAGATATTTAGGGTTGTATTTCTACCTTCCCATGCCAACTTCCTAAATGCTGAAAATAAACCATAAAACTTTCCTCTCTCGGAAAGTACCACTGACATTCTACTATCTGAGCATTTGTACAAGGTGCTAACTTTGTTTGGAATCCTCTTCCCTCTTGCTTATAACTAATTCCTGGTAATACTGTCTTCAAAGCTTAGGTCAAACCCTACTTCTATTAGAGACTTCTATGACACTGTCTGAAACAATGAAAGAATCTTTCCTATTCTAGTTAAATAACCGTTTTCCCCAGTGGTCTTTGAACTCCTAAGGATAAGGAATATGTCTGCATGTTCGTGTCTTCCCTTCTTTTCTCTCAACCACAGGCTTTATGCTGTCTGACACACAGAAGTAGTCTATTAAATGTCTGCTGAATGAATGAATGAATGAATGAATCAAATTCTCCCACACAATAGAAAAAAAATGAAATAGATAAATAGATTTGCTTGGATACAAAGAGTGTGGATACAGATCTCTAGGTTCCTTAAAATGGTGAAAAAAGAGGAGTTTTGGGAGAAATATACTTGAGTGTATTGTTAGCCTATTCTTTCTGACAAGATTAGTTCCTTTAGAATAATAGCCTTTAATATTAAAATTCTTATGTAATGTTATTTACCATCAGAAATTTTCCTCTTTACCAAAGTGATGCACTTTTCTATTCCTAAACATATACCTAAGGTAAGAGAACAATTCTAGCCCAGCAAAAGATGTGCTTAGCAAGAGATATTCTTGCATGATTACTTCAAAAAGAAATAGTGCCTCTTTAAGAGAGCTCTAATTCTGAACTGCTGCCCAGTCCTTAAAACTTAAAGAAAATTCCCCCTTAATCTTAAAATTTAGTACTGTTTTTTAAGCTTTAAATTCTGAGGTAATCTCTTGTCTGGAGTAATAATCTTTACCACTTGAAGGGACACTTAGCATTATTATTTGACTCAAGAGGTTAATCCTTAACTGTAGGTTTGTGGTTGACAGCCATCTTAGAAAGGTTGTATTTTGGCAGGAACTTTAACCACAAATATTTAGGGGGTTTCTTTTCAGTTCAATGACCATATAAGACCAAAGAGAGTAGATGTATTCAAGTATATTGTTTAGAAGGCAAACTCTTAGAGGGTAGGGCCCTGGATTCTGCAAGGCATTTTGAAATAGGTTATGATTATGAATGGATTATGGTAAAAATAATTTCTGAAAATTTTATGTTTTGAAAATCTTTGTTTTTAAGATTTTATTTATTTATTTGACAGACAGAGATCACAAGTAGGCTGAGAGGCAGGCAGAGAGAGAGAGAGGAGGAAGCAGGTTCCCCACTGAGCAGAGATCCCGATGCAGGGCTCGATCCCAGGACCCTAGGATCATGACCTGAGCTGAAGGCAGAGGCTTAACCCACTGAGCCACCCAGGCGCCCCTACCTATGTTTTGAAAATCTTTATAAAATATATAAATTTATAAATATTTATAAAATATTAGTATCATTTGAAATGCCTTTCATATCATCTTTGAGGCTGTAAAGAAGAAGAACATGCTGACCGAATATTAATACTCCACTTACTCTAGAAACATGATTAAACAACTAACTATATGTTATAGGAGCTTAATAAATATTTGGTGATGGAAGAACTCTGTAATTTTACCTACAATTGTTGCCATTTGTCTGATCAGTGTAAAGATATTGTCTCTATATATTTCTCTTGATTTTGGATACATATGTATTTCATAGGTTATAGAGGAACAGAATTACAGTAAATTATGAATATAGGAGTAGATCTTGAATTATAGCTCTGGAATGGATTCTATAAAATGAGTCCAACATCTTAAATTTGTAAATAAAGAAAGGAATAGTCTGTGACATTAGAGATATGCTCCAGGTTGTAGTTAGTTAGTTGCAAAAATATTTCTGGAAAACCTAATCCTTCACCGGGCTCCCAGTTCCTCTTTCTATTGTATCAACCTTTTGAATATGTTTAAATTGGGCCAAATCATTAATTATTTTCATTCTCCATCCAGCATTTCTAGCTTAGCCTCTTCAGGGTGGCTGCTTTAGGGTTATATAAATGACCCTCAGATGAATTTTTAGATGGCTTGATGCAATTTCCATCTCAGTTTCATAGATATAATCTTACCTTGAGCTGGCTCACAGACTCGGGAACCTCTGCGTAGGGCATTTATCTCAGACCCTCTTTTTTTTTTTTTAAATAGTGCTAGTGAGATATCAAAGAAACAAGATAAACTGCAAAGAGTTAAAGTGTGCATTTTGATAAATCTTAGCACACGTATACACATGTGAAACCATCACCATAATCAAGATAATGAACATAGCCATCACAGCCGAAAAGTTTCTCCATGCCTCTTTGTAAACACTCCCTCCTGCCTTATCCTCTTAACCCCTACCCTGCCCCTGTTTCTAAGAAACCACTATTCTTCCTTCAGTCACATAGCTTAGTTTTTATTTTCTAGAATTTTTTTTAAATTTTTTTAATTTCTTTTCAGCGTAACAGAATTCATAGTTTTACACCACACCCAGTGCTCCATGCAATGCGTGCCCTCCACAATACCCACCACCTGACTCCCCCAACCTCCCACCCCCCGCCCCTTCAAAACCCTCAGGTTATTTTTCAGAGTCCATAGTCTCTCATAGAATTTTTAATAAATAGAACCATACAACAAGTACTCATTTTTTTGTGGCTCCTTTCATTTAGCTTCATTATTTTGAGATTCATCCATGCTGTATTGAGTACTGATGATTTATTTCCTTTTATTAATCAGTACTATTCCATTGTAAAATATACCACACCTTGCTTATTTATTCATCTGTTGATAGACATTTGGGTTATTTCCAGTCTGGGGCTATTACAAATAAAGCTATTATGAACACTCAGGTACACATCTTTTTTCGACATAAGCCTTCATTTCCTTTGGGTAAATATCGAGGAATGGGATGAATGGATAGCAGGATAGGTGTAAATTTACCTCTCTATGATTCTGCCAAACTGTTTTCCAAAGTTCTTATTTTCTTTCTTTTTTGTTTTTCTTAAAAGATTTTATTTATTTATTTGAGAGACAATGAGATAGAGCATTAGAGAGGAGGTCTGAGGGAGAAGCAGACTCCCTGTGGAGCTGGGAGCTAGATGCAGGACTCAATCCTGGGACTCTGGGATCATGACCTGAGCTGAAGGAAGTCACTCAACCAACTGAGCCACCCAGGTGGTTCTTATTTTCTATTCCCACCAGCAGTGATGGGAATTTAAGTTGTTCTATATCTTTGTCTACACTTACTATGCTCTTTTTTTTTTCATTTTAGCCATTATAAAAGATATATAGTGGTATCTCATTGTGGGTTCAATTTCATTTACTTAATGGCTAATGAAGTTGAACACATTTAAACTTATTTGCCATCGGTTGAACAGGTAAAGTTACCTGTTCAACATGTTTGCCCTTTAAAAAGTTGTATTGTTTATTTTCTTACTATTATGTTTACAGGGTTGTTTTTGTATTTTGGATCAAATTCTTTATCAGATCATGACTCCAAATTATTTTCTCTCAGTGTGGTTTGTGTTTTCATTTCCTTAATAGTGTCTTTTGAAGAACAAAAGCTTTTATTTTGCTGAAGACCAATTTGTAATTTTTTTTGAAAATTGATTTAGTTAGAGGTGTCTAAGAAATCTTTGCACAACTGCAGCAACAGATTTTTTCTTAAAATTTTCTTGAAAAAGTTTTACAGTTAGGTCTATAAACTATTTGGAGTGGACTTTTGCATATATATATATATATATATATATATATATATATATATATATTCATATGGTTATCTGATTGTTCAATATTATTTAAAGTCTATTCAGGGTTGCTTGGTTGGTTCAGTCATTAAGCATCTGCTTTTGGCTCAGGTCCTGATCTCAGGGTCCTGGAATTGAGCTCCTAATTGGCTCCCTGCTCAGTGGGAAGCCTGCTTCTCCCTCTCCCATTCCCCCTGCTTGTTTTCCCTCTCTCGCTGTCTCCCTCTCTCTGTTAAATAAATAAATAAAATCCTAAAAAAAAAAATAAAGACTTTTCTTTTCCACTGATTTGCTTTGTTGAAAATCAGTTGTCTTTATATACATGAATCTATTTCTGGACTTTCTGTTTTGTTTCCCTGTTGTATTTGCCCATCTTTATGCCAGTACTACACTCTTTTGATTGCTCTAGCTTTATAATAAGTCTTGGGATCAGGTAATGTTAACATTCTAATTTTGTCTTTCTTTTTGAAAATATTTTTTTAAATGATTTATTTATTCATTTGACAGACAGATCACAAGCAGGCAGAGAGGCAGGCAGAGAGAGAAGGGAGGAAGCAGGCTCCCCGCTGAGCATAGAGCATGATGTGGGGCTCCATTCCAGGACCCCGGGATCATGACCCGAGCCGAAGGCAGAGGCTTTAACCCACTGAGCCACCCAGGCTCCCTTTTGTCTTTCTTTTTGAAAGAGGTTTTGTGTTTTCGTTTTGTGTTTTCATTTACATATGAATGTTAGAATTGGTTTGATAATTTTTACAATAAAACCTGCTGGGATTTTATTGTGATTATGTTTAATCTTGAATTTAGTATGAAGAGAGCTGATATCATAACACTATTGAGTTTTCAACAATAAATGTGATATATCTCTCCATTTAGTTACTTTAAAAATATATATCAGAGGTGTTTTATAATTGGGATGCCTGGGTGGCTCAGTGGGTTAAGTGTCTGCCTTTGGCTCAGGTCATGATCCCAGCGTCCTGCATCGGGCTCCTTGCTCAGCAGGGAGCCTGTTTCTCCCTCTGCCTGCAGCTCCCCTTGCTTGTGCTCTCTCCCTCTCTGACAAATAAAGAAATAAATTTTAAAAAATGTTTTATAATAACATACAGGTCTTGTACATCGTTTGTCATATTTTTACCTATTTTGTATCTTGATGCTGCTGTAATTTTTAAAAATTTAGTTTCTGACTTTTAAAACTTTTTATTTAAATTTAGTTCATTAACATACAGTGTAATATTAGTTTCAGATTAGTATCACGATATCGTGATTCAACACTTCGTACAACACCTGGTGCTTATCACAACTGCAATCCTTAACCCCCATCCCTTATTTCACCTATCCTCCCACCCCCTCCCTCTGGTAGCCATCCGTTTGTTCTGTGTATTAAGAGTCTGTTTCTTGGTTTGCTTCCTTCTCTCCTCTTTTCCCCATGCTCATTTGTTTTGTTTCTTAAATTCTACATATGAGTGAAATCACATGGTATTTGTCTTTCTTTAACTGACTTGTTGGTTGCTAGTACATGGAAACATCTTTGACTTTTGTTTGGTGATCTTGTATGTGATTTGTTAAATTCATTGACTCCAGAAGAATATTTGTAGATTTATTGGATTTTCTATGTAAACAATATCTGTGAAAAGTTTTACTTTTTCCTCCTCAAACTAGATGTATTTCATTTATTATTATTTTCATTATTATTACTATTTGCCTTATTGCACTGGGTAGAACCTCCAATAATATGTTAAATAGGAAAGGTAGTAAGAGTGAATTTGGTTGCCTTATTCCTGATCTTAGGGGCAAGCATTTATCTCCCTCTCTTAGGCATGATTTGTTAACAACTTTTTCTGCAACTAGTGAGATGATCATATAATTTTTCTTTAAAAATTATGAGTATGTTGACTTACATTGATTTTCAAATGTTAAACTTTATATTCTTTGGACAACCCCTTCCTTTGTCATGATGTATCATTATTTTTATATATTTCTGGAGTCTATTTGCTAAAATTTCTTAAAAGAGTTTTTCCTTTTAAGTTCATGAGGAAGATTGATCTGTAGTTTTCTTGTAATGCCTTGTCTGATTTTGGCATCAGGATAATGCTGTCTTTATCAAATTAGTTGCAAATAGTTTCTTCCTTTATAGTTTTGGGGAAGGTTTTATATGTGTGTATATGTAACATATTATTATTATTATATATTTATATGTATTTATAATATAAATATATGTAAATCTATAAATATATATAAATACATGTGATATTATTACATATACATTTTTATGTAACCATATTATAGTTATTTCTTCCCTAAATGCTTTATAGGATTCACCATTGAACCCAACTGGAAATGAAATTTTTGTGTGAAGGACTTTAAATTTGTTTTAATAGTTATAAATTTATTCTGGTATCTATTTCCTTTGGAGTGAACTTTGATACTATGTGTCTTTCAATTTTTTTTCCATTTTATCTAAGTCGTTGAATTTATTGAAATAGAATTGTCAATAATATTGGATTATCATCCTGTCCTTTAAATATCTAAAAGTATTCTACACACTTTCACAGGTACTTTGCCACATGCTCTGTAATTCATGAATTTTTTCTAGTTTGGCTATTAAGAAGAGGCAACATAGCTAGCCTGTGTAGGAGTGCCACACAGTCTTTCCTATAATCCTTTTTGGGTGTTTTTTTTTTTTTAAAGATTTTATTTATTTATTTGAGAGAGAGGCAGTGAGAGAGCATGAGCGAGGAGAAGGTCAGAGGGAGAAGCAGACTCCCCGTGGAGCCGGGAGCCTGATGCGGGACTCGATCCCGGGTCTCCGGGATCATGACCTGAGCCGAAGGCAGTCGTCCAACCAACTGAGCCACCCAGGCGTCCCCTTTTTGGGTGTCTTATTCCTCGCCTTGATAGTTTCCTTTAATGCATATTCTTATAACCTGCATATTCTTATATAACCTATAATAATGCATATTCTTATAACCTTATAATCTCTGAAGTTCTCTCCCTGTGCTGCTCTTTTCTTTCTAGCACCATGTCCTATGAATTCTAGCTGCTTTGGTTCCTTGAGACTCTCTGCTGTGTCTTCTCAGTTCAGGTAGTCTGCTGGGCTCTGCCTGGCTCCCCTTCCTTACGTGTGGCCTGGAAACTCCTTCATGCAGTAAGTGGGGGTAAATGTAGTACTGGGTCTCATTTCGTATCTCTCAGCAACCACCATTATTTGTTGTCTCATGTTTAGTTTCTTGAAAACCATTATTTCATATATTTTTATCTGGTTTTTGGTTAAGTTGGACAGGTAAATCTAGTCTCGGCTACTCCATTTTGACAGAAAAGAGAAGCCTCTTTTTTGTTTTGAAGTTACTGTAAGGAAGTTTTTGATTGATCTGTACTCCAGAAATTTATTGAATGAAGGTAGGTAGAATTTTAACTCTTCAGATTAAATTCAAAATTACTTTGAGGCAGTAAAATATTAGCAACAGGTGATAAAAGGGTAACTGATGACATACAGGATGCCATGAGAGCACATAGAAAGATAAGAACCAGGGATCCAAAGACAATTTTCCGTAGGAGGCACCATAAATCTGAGACCTACTTGATATTAAGTAAGTTAAGGTAGAAGAGAAGGGGTATTCTGGACACTGAGAGTGGCATTCATTCATTTATTCATACCCTCAGAACACATTTGAAAAGACATTTTTAGGCATCTCTATGGGTCAGGCTGCATTGTAATGAACAAGATAGGCATAGATCCTACCTACATGGAATTTACCTTGAGTGAAGGAGATAGAGTGAAAATAAGGATGGAAGGTGTATAAAATAATTATGCATTATTATAATTATTAGGAAGTAATCTATCAACGAGATAACTAAGATAATATAGAGTCTTCTAAGGAAGGGTAGGAAGGAAATGCTTCTTTGATAAGATTACACTCTAAGCTAGAACCTGAAGGATGAAAAGTACCTAACCCTGTAACTTTAAGAGGAAAAGCTGATGGAAACACTTATAAGTGAATACAAGTTTCCTACAGTAAAGAAGAGAGAGATGTTCAGAATGGCTAGACCAGAGCGTAATATAGGTAGTGGGTCAGTTAACAGTTGGACAGGGGCATCAGAATGATACTGTAGAGGACTTTACAAGGAAATCTGAAAATCCAGGCTGCTTTAGGATCTGAGACATTGCAGAGGACAAGTAGAGATCCTGTGAAGAGCAGAAGAGAAAATAAAGATGAATTATATCTGGCCATTCTTAAGAAAGAAAGAAATGTCCTTGGATCATTCAATCAATTTTTTGAGGAAATTGTTCTAAATTCTTTGTATGAGGGACCTGTACCTCTTGGTTGAGTCTAAGCTCTCTGAGTATGTCTGTATTGCTTACAACCTGATCTCAAGTGCTTAGCATGGTGTCTGGCACACAATAGATATAGGAACAAATATTTGCTGATAGACTGGGGCCAAAAGAGCTGAAACTTCAAAAAGTCTTTTACCAACTTTGCAGGTTCTTCCAAGAGTGACAGCAGAGAGGTAACATTGTGGTATTTGAAGAAGAACAATGCCACCAGGATCAAAAACATGAACTTGAACCATAGATTTGGAAGAACTTGCATTTTTTTAAAAAGATTTTATTTTTAAGTAATCTCTACACCCAACACGGGGCTTGAATTTACAACTTTGAGGTCAAAGTTGCATGTTCGATTGACTGAGCCAGCCAGGTGCCCTAAAACTTTTGCAATTTTAACAACTCTAGCACCCATGGCAACAAAGCTAAAAGTGTTGCCTAGGAAGAAAACACAGCCCCAGGGAATGTGGGAATTGGTAGTCACTTGAAGAGGTTTGGGATTTGAGCAGGTACAATATAGAGTTCACAGTTTCACCCAGACAATTTCAACAGGGTCCTGTCTAATTTCCTGCTTCTACCCTTGTACCCCTCCAACAGTCTTTCCTCACAGCAACAAAGTAATACTGAAATATGAATTGGATCACATCTGTCTCATGCTTTCAAGTTCTTCCATAGCTTCCTTCTGTTCCCTGAGTAAATTCTAAGCTCCTTCATGGTCTGTAAGGCTTTGCAAGAGGAGCCTTATTGCTCCAATATTCCCCACTGCTCCCTGCCTTCCGGGAGCTCTGGGCTTTGCCTTCCTTGCCTCAAGGACTCAACTCCTAGTGTTTCTTTGTCCTGGAACACTTTGACCTCTACTCAACCTGCTAGCTCCTTCTTAAGTTTTAGGTCACAGCTGAAATGGCCTTAAGGAGGTCTTCCTTAACTACCCTAATAAACTGGTTTTTAATTTTCAATTTCCGCGTGTTGGTATTTTGTAATACTATTTATTATAGCTTACTATTAATGTTTTGTCTTTATCTGTATTTGCCTTTTCATAAGAATGTAAGTACCATATATACAGGATCCATGTCTTTATTCATCAATATCGATCCCCAGGACCTAGCACAGGACTTGGCACATGGTATCTGCTTAATACATTGTAGTAGAATGAGTAAATTAATGAATGATTGAATGAAATTCTTCTGTTGTTTTCTTTGATATGACCTAAGGGAGGTGATCACAAATTATATTTTTTCTTCATTATAGAAAATTTGGAAAACAAAAGAAAATAGAAGAACAAGTGCCCATAGTCCTACCTAAAGATAACCATTATTGGGGTACGTGGGTGGCTCAGTTGGTTAAGCCTCCAACTCTTGATTTCAGGTCAGGTCATGATCTCAGGGTTCTGGAATCAAGGACTGCATTGAGCCCCATGTTGGGCTCTGTGCTCAACTCCCCCACTTAAAAAAAAATAACCATTATTAATATTTTTGTCTATATCTTTATAGTCTTTTTCTTTTGCATTTTAAAATATTATTGCCATCATATGGCATACACACAATTTTAGTTACTAATTTTTTAAAAAGATTATTTATTTATTTGACAGAGAGATCATAAGCAGGCAGAGAGGCAGGCAGAGAGAGAGGGGAGAAGCAGGCTCCCCACTGAGCAGGCAGCCCAATGCGGGGCTCGATCCCAGAACCCTGAGATCATGACCTGAGCTGAAGGCAGAGGCTCAACCACTGAGCCACCCAGGTGCCCCAAGTTACTAATTTTTAAAATTAATTTTATGGCATAATTCTGAAGAAAAAAATTGGTCATGTAAAAAGGATTAATACACAAAACGACAAGGTGTCCTGACATCTAGAAAATTACCATTATTAACATTTTTATGTATTCCAGTATTTCTCAACTTTATTTTCATTATCTCTTCCATAGGAAGCCTTTTAGATATTTTCCTATTGACTTTCCCATCACGCCATAAAATTTTAATAAAATAAAATAGATACACTATATATCTATTTCCCAGTTTATGTTTGCCTGTGCTTTATACATACGAAGTCTAAGCTGGTTTTTTTTTTTTTTTCCCCTCCGCAAGAACCAGTTTTTTACCCTTGGGAATGATGTTGCCCCAGTTGAGAATGCATGTTCTATTGTATTAGAGCATCTTTTCCCTCAAATGGACATGTATTTTTAGGTTGTTGAGATATAACTACATGTATTGATTTTAAACCTTTCTTAATGCAGAGCCATCCACAAATTTGAAGTAAAATATGCTTGAAGATGGTTGTTATAACAGATAATAACTGGATGGTTTATTAGTCTTCTATAAATTAGTAAATACTGGCTCACTATGAATATGAATTTTTAAAAAGATTTTATTTATTTATTTGTCAGAGAGAGAGAGAGCACACAAGCAGGCAGAGGCAGAGAGAGAAGCAGGCTCCCCGCTGAGCAAGGATCCTGATGGGGACTCAATTCCTGGACCCTCCCTAGGATCATGACCTGAAGTGAAGGCAGCAGCTCAACCAACTGAGCCACCCAGGTGTCCCGAATATGAATTTTTAAAAAATAAAATAAGAATGCTTATTTTTTGATAAACACACACAAATGTAAAATTTACCATTTTAACCATTTTTAAGTGTATAGTTCTGGGGGCTAAGTGTACTCACATTACTATGCAACGCATCTCCAGAGTTTCTCGCCTTGCAAAATTGAGAGTCTATTCTTATTAAACAATAACTCCCCATTCCTTACTCTCTGTAGCCCCTGACAATTCTGAGATTGATTTCTATGAGTGTTTCTGTGAGTTTGATTACTCTTCCGACCCCCATATTTGTTTTTTTTTTTGCGGCTGGCTGGTTTCATTCAGGATATGTCCTTAGTTTCATCCACATTGTTGCATGTGTTAATATTTGTTGTGTTTTGAAGGATGAATACTATTCCATTGTATGTGTAGACCACAGTTTGTTTATCCATCTGTCAGTGGACTTTTGTGTTGGTCCACCTTCTGGCTCTGGCGAGTAATGCTGCCATGAATATGGTTGTACTGATAACTCGGAGAATATGCTTTCGTTTTTTTTGGGTATATAAGAATATGAATTGTAAAGACACAATAACCAGATACATTTTCCAAGACAAGAGTAATAGCAGAAAATGATTTCCAGCTGAGTTATACACTGAATTCAAACTTCTTCCCTATTCTGTGGAATTCTCCTGATGAAACATCATCTATCGATACCTCTGGATTTGAGGTTCAAACTGGTTAAGAACAAGCTTTATAGGCTTCATGATGTTTCTTCCAATTTTTGAGATACTTTGGGTATTTACCTGTGCTTGGTTGGAATATGTGTTCAAATGATTTTTTAATATTTTTTATTTTTAAAGATTTTATTTATTTATAACAGAGAAAGATAATGAGAAAGGGAATAAAGCAGGGGGAATGGGAGAGGGAGAAGCAGTCTCCCCGCCAAGTAGGGAGCCTGAAGTGGGTCTTGATTCCAGGATCCTGGGATCATGACCTGAGCCAAAGGCAGATACCTAATGACTGAGTCACACAGGGGACCCTCAAATGATTTTAAAAAAAGAAAAGGACAAATATATTTCTGAGCTCTTGTGTAATAAACACAGCTTTCTATTTTCTTCACACATGTAGATTATGTTACATGGTAGAATATTATTGGATAACAACCTTTTATCCTACAGTGACTGTAGATATTGTACCACTGTTTTCAGATATTTAGTGTAGAAAAATAGAAATATGTGGTTGACCTGATTTTTATTTTTGTATATATAGTGGAATACTTGGTGAGTTTTTTTTCTAGAATTCAAATATTTTCCCAGAGTACATCTATAATGTACAGTACATTTCTTTTTAAAAAATATTTTATTTATTTGAGAGAGAGATAGAGCACAAGCAGGGAGGAAGAGAGAAGCAGGCTCCCTGGGAGCAAGGAACTTGTTGAGGGGTTGGATCCTGGGACCCTGAGATCATGACCTGAGCTGACGTCAGACCCTTAACCTACTGGGCAACCCAGGTGCCCCTATAATATAGAGTACACTTCTTAAAGGCAGTGACTTTTGACTAACTGGTAACATTACCATTTTTACTTTTTAAGCATAGAAATTTCTTCAGTTGTATGGTTATTGTTTCTATCTTAATTTGGTTATCCCACTTGTATTCTTAGATTGGATCTCCATTCCTTATTCTTCACTTCTGTTACCATTTTCTTCATTATTTCCAGTTTCTCTCCTTTCCTTCCTTCCTTCCTTCCTTCCTTCCTTCCTTCCTTCCCTTCCCTTCCCTTCCCTTCCCTTCCCTTCCCTTCCCTTCCTTTCTCTTCCCTTCCCTTCCCTTCCTTTCCCTTCCCTTCCTTTCTTCCCTCTCTTTTTCTCTCCTTCCTTCTTTGCATTCTTTTTTCCCCCTTTATATTCTAACAGAGTTTTTAAGACTGTCATACTTTATTGACTTGATTTTTCATGTCACCAAGTTCTGCCCTTCACTGCCTCCTCTGCACATTTTAATTCTACTACCAATTTTATACTTTCTAAAAGTCCTTCCTTATTGTACCTTTGTCTTTTACAATTTCATCATGATTTATTTTCATTATGTTGTTTCTTTCTGATTGCTTTCTTATTTGGCTTCATAAAAGTTATGTTTTCCAAAAACCAAAGAAAAACCAAAGTTTTTTCCCCTTTTTTCTGTTATAAACTGTTTTTACAGGCTATTTCTCTGAATCTTGGATATGACACTTCCTTACCTGTAGAAATATTTTTCCCCACAGTCCCAATGCTAATGTTTCATCATCAGTTTATTTTAAAATTTTTATCGAAAGACAGGGTGAGTGAATTTCCCTATAGTTCTCATTATGCCCTCTTTAGAACTACAGCTTTGTGATACTTTCCCATGAATTGTTCCCAGTCCAATCCCTCAGTGTTGGCAGGTTTTTATTTGTTTAATTTTGTTGGATTGAGAAAGAATGTTCTCTTGCTGACACCCTCCACACTGTATATGAAAGACTACTCTTCCAAGTATTCACTGTGATCAGGCTTTTTCCTGCCCTTTTCTTCTCCTAAAAATTGAATTGTGGTTCTATTCCTGTGAGGATGCAAGGTGCCACTCCCACCCACCACCCTTGCTCTGCCACAGCTGCCCAGCAACCTAACTGATACATAGACTTGGTATTTTTTAATTCATTGAGTATTTGATTGGCTTATTCCCAATTAATAGAGACTGTTGGCTTATTCCCAATTAACAGGTTTTCTCTTTCTCATAGTGTAATGTGTACAGCTGTTGCTTGAAATTTTTATCCAGTTTCATCAGTCTGAAGTTAGTGGAAATCTTGTAGCTTTTGGTGGTATCTTGACTTTCATTTCTTGTTTCCATTGCTGTTCTTTCCAAAGTTTTCTTTCCTGTTTCTTCAGAGGTGCTTTATTAAGAAATGGAAAGACTATATCACAGGTTGCTATTCCACCACTATTTTCAACCAGATATATTTACGATTTATGATTTTATATCAGAAAACTTTATTTAAATTTTATTTAGTATTATATTTATGTCAAACAATCTCTAAGCATGTCAATGAAGCACGGAAATAGAAAGAGTACATGAACAAGTATCATAAAATACTCAATACGCAAAATGTTGGTTTAAAAAGTATGGTTTAATATATGATGAACTATATAGAATGTTAATGGCGAATTAAGTGAGACGTATATCAAAGTGACAGACTTTGAAGCACAGATGATCCAAATAAGAATTAAGATTTGTGAGATATTTATATGCATTCCTTTATGTTTGAGAGTTGGAAATAGATTAGCACAAAATATGAACAAATCATGCAACACATTGTGCCTGATGCGTAGGAGTAATTAGTAGATGTTTTCTTGCCCTTGGCTCCCTGTTCCCCTTGCCTTCCCTCCCTTTCTTCATCCCTGCTTTCTATTTCATTTTGGGCTGAAACTGAAGACACAGGCATAGAACTGAGCAGCATATAATGATGTTTTTGTTAATGGGAGACAGCCATGGTGTCAACTCTAACTAAATGTTGTGTGTCACAGATGAACAATTCCTAATTTGTGTGTACACATACACACGCACACATACACATATATACACATGTATACACATACCTACATGTATACATTCAAATATTAACATCCATATGTAGACACACACACGTATATATAGGATACCATGTCGGCGATTTCAAAAGAGGACAAGAAAATAACTTATAGGCCATGTTTCATTATTAATACAAGGTGATAGAGTGGAACAGTGTTTTGCTCTGTGTACCTTGACTTTAAAAATACAATTATTAAATCCAATTTTGATGTTTGAAAAAAGTACTTTGAAAGTAGTTACTTAAAGCTATATAGTTTGACTACTGCTCTTTATACACCCTGGGTGGCTAAAGCTTTAAACACCTCAGGTGTCTTGAAAAATGATCAATGGACCATTAAGCAGCTATATCATGCCATAAAGCTATATTCCTGGCAGCAGGTGACCCATGTCATCATGTTCTTCCTTGCCTGTCTTCTAAAATAACAGTCCGACAGCTTTATGTGCCCATGGGTAGCCTGGTAATGTGATCCCAGGCAGTGTGCAGGGATCATGTTCAGTTCAGATATGTTGACCTGTAGTCAAACAATGGATAATATGTCAGTCACAGGATTCACTTCCAATGCAAGAACTTTGTTCTAAACCATAACACACTTTGGTGTATGTCAACTTTGTGTAAATCTTCAGCTGAAATCATAATTTTAGGAAAAGATATGGGTACATGTATTTTTGAACCCTTTCTGTTTTTCTTCTCCTAATGTGTGTACCCCAATCAACTGCCAGTCAAAGTCATGGAATTCACTTCATGCGTATCTTTGTGAGTGGTTTATGATCATGGGAGTTAAATGAAAAAGGTGGCAAACAAAGCAGAGGAGAATGACAACTAAGGAGAGCATGGTAGTTGAGAGTGATACAAAATTCATTGTTTTGAAAGATGGGTAAGATACAGGGAGGTCAAATAGAAAGGTTAGTTTGTGCTGGGCAAAAGAGTTTAGACTTGCTGTGGAAGACAAGATTCTTGAGAAGAGTAGAAACTTGACAAAAAGTAGTATTTTTGAAAGGTTAATGGAGCAGTGGTCCACAGGAGAGCTTAAAATAGAGGATGGTTAGAGATAGAACATAACAGTATTCATCTACAGGTTATGACATGAAAGCCATAAAGGACAGAAGGAAGGTGTTGCCTAGAAAGACAGAAAAAGGCAAATTTGAGATGAACTATGTAAATAATCACTAGAATATGCATTTGGCATGTAAATGGCTAAGTGAATGGGTAATAGGAGAAGTCTACAAATTAGATGTACTAGAATGCATATATCTAAATCTTTCTCCTTAAATTATATTTTGATATAATAGGAAATGTACATATAATATATAATAACATACATTTTCAAATACAGGGTGGTAACATTGAGAAAGTTACAGAAAATAGGTTAATAGTTGAGGGGAAAAAGGAGGCATTTGAGATTGGAAATGTTGAAAGAGATAATGACTGGAGAGCAGAAGTAGATCCCTCCTCCCTCTAAGAGCCTTGAGATAATATAAAGAAAGTGCCAAGTACATGGAGGCTTTCACAGTATATCCTTATGTCCATGGGCATGAAGAGAACCATCTGACTTCTGACTTCTGAGCAGAAACTTCTGAGCCAGTCAGAAGTTTCTGCTAAGTTCTTACTGGGCCTAGAGTTTTCATGGTAGACCTAAAGTTCTATAACCCTGCGTGCTGGAGAGATGACTGGAGATATGCCACAATGAGGTCTTACTGTAATTGTACACATTTATTTTTTCCTGTGCCAGGCATTCTTCGAAGAATTTTGTATATTTTCATTTTCATTTCATCACAATACTTCTATGAGGAAAGTATTCTTCTTTCCCCCATTTTTTAGGTAAGGAATCTGAGACCCAGTGAAATTAAGTAACTTGATTTTTGTTACCTAGCTGATAAATGTTAGATCCGAATTGAAACTCTGACAGTCTGACTTCCAGATCTCTAGACTGTTAAACACTGTCTGTATAATGGTACAAACATAGAATTGTCCTTAATCATCCTGAGTTAAATGAGGAAATGAAGCAAAGCTTTTTATACAACTTGTATCCAAGAAACACTGGGGATGCCTGCCTGGCTCAGTCAGAAGAGCATGTGACTCTTGGTCTTGGATTTATGAGTTTGAACCCCACATTGGGTATAGAGATTACTTAAATAAATAAAACTTAAAAAAAAAACCACCACTGATTGCATGCCTCCCCCCCCCCATTAAAATCAGAGTATGGGAGCCAGTGAAATACAATTGTTTGAATTCACACTGTGTTGGATAATATTGGTATTTACCCTTATATTTGTTCCTACAAATCTGTTGTACTTACTTCCCCTGTCTCAACTACTTCCATCTATGGGCCTTGGGCTCTCTATACCCTGGGACTGACTGCTGTGTTGGAAAGAAGCAGATGTACAAACATCCTGGTTAAGGCATAAGACATCATTAACATGTTGTGACTAGAGTTCTTATCTTAAAGCCCCCTTCCCAACTTCATGATATTCCTGTTTCTAGGTAGACTTAATTACTGATACTTTAAGTATAGTATATAGATTGTCAGCATTGGCATTCCCTGGGAACTTGTTAGAAATGCAGAATTTCAGATCCTGCCCCAGGACTACTGAATCAGAACCTGCATTTTTTAAAAAAGATTATTTATTTATTTGAGAGAGAAAAAGAGAGAGATCGAGAGAGAAAGAGAGCACAAACTGGGTGGAGAGGCAGAGGGAGAGGAAGAAGCATATTCCCCACTGAGCAGGGAGCCTGATGTGGGGCTGGACCCCAGGACCCTGGGATCATGACCTTAGCCAAAGGTAGATGCTTAATGACTGAGCCATCCAGGTGCCCCAAAATTCTGCATTTTTAATAAGATTCCCAATAATATGTATGCACATTCAAGTTTGAGAAGGACTGATCTAAATGATTTTTACCTCTCATTGCTGACATCTTTTTGTGGTACCTGATTTCAAATATAATTTCAGATCTATTGTGTAAACTTTGTTTCTGGCACTGGAACCTATTGGTTCATAGATATCTACCTAGTTTCTAAAATACATCACTGTCCAGACTTTTACAGTCTGTATGTTTCTCAACTTTTCCATTCCTAGTTTCTTATTGCCTCTTCGAAGCTATCCTTACTCATACCCTTAGAACTAAAGGAATGATAATAATTATATTACTTAACTATTTCCTTATCAAAATTTGAGCAAAATGAATATGTACATAACCAAAGAAGTAATTAACCTATGTAGAAACTAATAGTAATGATTTGGACCTAATACTTAACTCTTTTGTTATTACTATGGCAACATGGGAAGTCAACAGAACACCCCACCCCCATTCTTGCCAAATCTGCAATACGTGGCATTATACATGAAAACAAACTTGATAGTAGTTCTTATTTTCTCATTACATTAAGCAAAAAGACAAATCACCCTTCATCACTGTTCTATGCCTAATGATTAATGAATGTCTTTGGTTGCCTTCTCAGAAGTGTAGAAGGGGTCAATTGGCTGTTTTCCTCTGTTGTTACTCCTAGGATTCCTATGGTGTGTGAGATATTTATTCAATTTAAGTATTAGTCATCCATGGGGATTTCCTGCGTAATAACTTCTAAAAGTAGGATGTCAAAGAAGAGCATAGAGGAATATTTACAGACACCCACCCACACCCTTTTCCCTGCAGAGTGCGCTTTGCAAGCACTGCCGTGAGCTCTCTTTGAAGATCCAGCAACAGGTAGAGTCCAGAAAAAGAAAGCTTTTTTCTTGGTACAGTTACAAAAGTGTTTTACCTAACTAAGTTTAGAAAACTGCACAGGGCTAGGTATAGAGAAAAGTCCAAATGCATGGTAATTTAAAATTACTAATTAATAATTTGAAAATGAAACACTAGAATCTTGGGGAATAAGGAATTATTCATTTATGCCTTAATGATGACATTGGTGTAATTGTTGCTATTGTATTCCTTTAGTTATTTTTCATAGACAGGCATTGAAGAGTGAATACAGAGACCCTATCAAAGGACTTCCTCCTGTGTCATTCTTCTTACTGATGCTGCAAAGCTGAGGCATTTGGAAAGATTCTGCTCTCCCAACAAGAATTTGCAGCTGGGGAACAGTAGCATACAGAATAAACTCTTCCAGGAATCTCTCAGGACGCTTTGGACATTTTGGAAATAGCCTTTATCCTCAGTTGATCTCCAAAGGCAAGTAATTACAACAAGAAACACATGCCCCATTTTTCTAAGCGACTGAATTCGAGCTTTTTTAAAATGATATTTTTGATCTGTAAGTCTGTGTCATCAAAAAGCAAGCCAAGAACTCTAGTATATGTATTCATGACTTCATTACAGTTATCGTCACCACCCCTAATGATGCCTAGAGTGAAGTTACTGTGTGGGAATCCGTGTGGAATTTTGCATGCTGATTGGCTATTCACTGAGATGCAGAGACACAGCTAGATTGGGCTGGGTGGATCTGCTACTGAGGCAAAAATCAATTTTAAGCCCTTTTTAGGGACAGTATGAGGGCTAGAGTAGTTTTACAAAGTGTGATTAAAGAGATTTCCTCCTCTAAAGTCTCAGAATATAAAAGTAGTCAGGGGAAAAGGTAGCTTTTCACATTGAATAATTTTAAAATCTCATAAAATAAAAGCATGTTTAGAAGGGAAGGGTTGTCAAGGTATTTCATTGGTTAGAACCATGTATGGAACAGCTAAAAGAAAGACGACACAGTGCTTTTCTTGGCATAAGTCCTTTCTCTGTTGGTTCAGATCTTATTGGGTATATGCTGGGATCCTTTATTCACATAATTTTTATGTTTATACCACCAACCTGTTTAAATTCAACCCATTTTTCAAGGAATAGCATTGTGTATTATATTTATCTGATTATGCTCTTGATTAGATGAATCCTGTCTGAGCCAGTCCCTGATTAAGCATAAGATCGTGCATTTTTTTGAGCTGGAAGTCACCACAGGTCCAACCTAATTCAAAACACTCGTTTTAGAGTTAAAAGAACAGAAGTCCCAACAGATTACAGAATTCATGGCTCAGCTGGGACCAGGATTTTTTTAAATTTAATTTAATTTTTTCAGTATTCCAGGATTCATATTTATGTACCACACCCAGTGCTCCATGCAATATGGGTATCCTTAATACCCACCACCAGGCTCACCCAACCCTCCACCCCACGCCCCTCCAAAACCCTCAATTTTGTTTCTCAGAGTTCACAGTCTCTTGTGGTTTGTCTCCCACTCCAATTTCCCCCAACTCACTTCTCTCCATCTCCCCATGTCCTCCATGTTATTCCTTGTGCTCCACAAATAAGTGAAACCGTGTGATACTTGACTCTCTCTGCTTGACTTATTTCACTTAGTATAATCTTTTCCAGTCCCATCCATGTTGATACAAATTTGGGTATTCATCCTTTCTGATGGAGGCATAATATTCCATTATAAATATGGACCATATTTTCTTTATCCATTCTTTTGTTGAAGGGCATCTTCAACAAATGAATCTGTGGCCATTGCTGCTATGAACATAGCAGCTGGGGAACAGCTGGCCCTTCTTTTCACTACATCTGTATCTTTGGGATAAATACTCAGTAGTGCAATTGCAGGGTCATAGGGTAGCTCTATTTTTAGTTTCTTAAGGAATCTCCACACTGTTTTCCAAAGTGGCTGCACCAACTTGCATTCCCACCAACAGTGTAAGAGGGTTCCCCTTTCTCCACATCCTCTCCAACATTTGTTGTTTACTCTCTTGTTGATTTTGGCCATTCTGACTGGTGTAAGGTGGTATCTCAATGTGGTTTTGATTTGGATCTCCCTCATGGCTGATGATGCTGAACATTTTTTCATAGGTTTGTTAGCCTTTTGTATGTCTTCTTTGGAGAAGTGTCTGTTCATGTCTTTTGCCCATTTTTTAATGTGATTATCTATTTTGTGTGTGTTGAGTTTGAGGAGTTCTTTATGGATCTTAGATATCAGCCCTTTGTCTGTAGTGTCATTTGCAAATATGTTCTCCCATTCCGTGGGTTGCCTCTTTGTTTTGGTGACTGTCTCCTTTGCTGTGCAGAAGCTTTTGATTTTGGTGAAGTCCTGAAAGTTCATTTTCGCTTTTGTTTCCTTTGCCATGGAGACATGTCTTGAAAGAAGTTGCTGTGGCCAGTGTCAAAGAGGTTACTGCCTATGTTCTCCTCTAGGATTTTTATAGATTCCTGCCTCATGTAGAGGCCTTTTATCCATTTTGAGTTTATCTTTATATATGGTGTAAGAGAATGGTCGAGTTTCATTCTTCTCTACATAGCTGTGGGACCAAGATTTTTGTCTGCATCACCATTAATGGTCTTTATACCTTCTAATGCTATATTACTTAGCACTTAGATTAATACTACTTTGCATTTGTCAATTTTAAAATATGCTTTTATATTGTCTTCCACACTGGAAGCTTCTTGAAGATGTGAGTATGGTCTCCCTTGATATATGCACAAAGATTGACACAGTCATTACCATATAGTACAGTTAATAGTATCTATAATAAGAGAAACTTGTATATTAGTTAGCAATTGCTGTAATAATGCTGTGTGAAAAACTCTTCTAAAACTCAGTGGTTTATAACAACAGTCATACGTGAGTTACCTGTATTTGGGTTGGTTGCAGATCGGCTGATTTAGATTTTGCTTGGGTGGCTCTGCTGCAAGCTGTGGGCCCATTTGGGCTTGTTGTCTGCCTCTGGGTGTGGTTCAGGTCTACTCCAGGCCTATTAGTTATATAGTCCAAGCTGATAGGGAACTGCCCAAAGGAAACTTATCTTCTGTGATGGCTGAGGTGCAAAGGGAGCAAGTTCAATGGACCTTATACATTTCCAACCTCATTTTGTATCACTGCTGCTCAGGCCCTATTGGCCAAAGCAAGCCATGTCCCTGTGGCCAAAGTAAAAGAATGAGAGGTTCTTTTGATCCACCACATGACTAAAATAAATCCCATGAGTCAAGGGAAGAAAGACATAAGTGAATAATAATCTACCACCATCATGATCCTATATCCTGAAGTCATTCTTGCTGTTGCTTAGACTTTCTATACCCTTTCTAGAGTCTTATGAAAGAAAAGAAAGAGTTGAAATGTGACACCATTGCCAGTTGTTAACCTTCTTCCTTGGATGAGTCTAAACCCCTCCTGCTGCCTAGACTTTGCTGCCCCAAATGATGTGGACAATGCCTTCTTTCCTTGTTCACACTGGCTTTCCGAAGTCTTGAAGTCAAAAGTCTTTTGGTTGCAAGTAATGAAAATCCAACAGAATTAATACAACGAAATGAGATTTAATAGTAGAGAGACTGTATTAGTTTGCTGGGTCTAATGTGTTAGGGGCTAATGTGCTACCCCAAACTGGGTGATGTAAACAACATAAATTTATCATCTACAAGTCTAAGGTGTTGGCGAGGTTAGTTCCCTCTGATGGATAAGAGGAACACGTACTTTTCTTGTCTAATAGATGGCTTCTTCAGTTTACATGGTCTTATTCTTGCATGCAGGTCTGTCTCCAAATTTTACCTTTTCATAAGAACACTAGTCATATTGATGAGGGCCCAATGATGTCCTCTTAACTCTATTGCCTCTGTGAAGACTGTATGTCAAAATAAGGTCACATTCTGAGATACTGGGTTAGATCTTGAACATATGAACTTGCTGGGGAGGGGTCAGGATACAAGTCAACCTATTACAGGAACCATAGGTTGGTTTGCCCGAGACAGTTCCAGATGATACTTGTTTCCTTGGAGTAATTACTAATAATGTCCCTTTCCAATGTCAGTAATGTACCAGTTTGAGTGATAACTTATATGATCCTTTCATTAGGAGAATACAGGGATACCTCACTAATTGCAGAGGTCTTAGGGAAAGATCTTGGCCAGAACCTGGAAACAATCTGGTAATACAGTGTTTATTTTGTGTCCTATAGTCATATTAATTATTCATGTAAAATTGCTTTTTTATAACCAGACTGCACATTTTTATAAGAATCTGTGATTTCAGGGCACCTGGGTAGCTCAGTGGGTTAAGCCTCTGCCTTCAGCTCAGGTCATGATCTCAGGGTCCTGGGATGGAGTCCCGCAGCGGGCTCTCTGCTCAGTGGGGAGTCTGCTTCTTCCTCCTCTCTCTCTCTCTCTCTGCCTGCCTCCCTGTCTACTTGTGATCTCTCTCTCTGTCAAATAAATAAATAAAATCTTTAAAAAAAAAAGAATCTGTGATTTCTATCCATATGGTTAGTGGGTACTTCATACTATTAAGAGTTTAAAAGCCAGAGATTTCTTTTTTTAAAGATTTTATTTATTTATTTGACACAGAGAGAGAGGGAGAGAGAGACAGCAACAGAGGGATACAAGCAGGGAGAGTGGAAGAGGGAGAAACTGGCTTCCCATTGAGCGGGGAGCCTGATTAAAAGCAACAGATTCTTAAATTTTAAAAATGTGCATTAATATCTATATAATACACATATATAATGCATATTATATATGTCATATATAATATGTATTATATGTAAATACATATATACACACACATACATATATCTGTGAGTTTATATAGTATTTCCCTTTAAGGACTTAAACTGTTTTGAGTCCATCAATTCCCATAAGATTTCTCTAAACAGTTATGCGAGTGAAATTTATCAGCACTATTATACTTTTATAGATGATGAGAACAAGACGACATGGCAATGTTCTCTACATGATGGAGGCAGGACACACAGATGCCTTCTGTTCTAATCAAATGTTCTTAGTTAAACAGACTTCTAGGCACAGCTAAGTCAGCTCTTTGAACAAGCCAAGATCCTCTTAGACCCCATCTTGTCCAAAGGAAATTTGGGGAGTTTCAACAAACAAAGAAATGAAAGCAGATAAGGGGATTTTGATTAATTTGAGAAACAAATGAAGATGAGATAAGAAGCTTTTAGGACTGTCCCTGTCTGGTGAGGGGACCAACTAAACAGTGAAAGGGAGGTGACCTGTGGTCTTAATGCATAGAGGAAATGCCTCTTTGAAAACAAGTGCTAGAGATGTGCAAATGTAGATGACCTCAGAAAGGAGAGGGCAGGAGAGGCTTTAAGGTTGGGCTCTTTCCTGGCTTCTGTTCTCACAGGCCAGAAATCTCCTGCATTCGCAGGAGAGCCAGGGGATGGGAGGAGGAATCCAGGACTCCCTGCTCCTGTCTCAGCGTCTCTGGGCATTTTATCAGGACTCATCGTAAAGACATAGTGACTTTTCTAGCAAATAATAAGTACTTTTTAAAAAGTAGGATTTGCATTTAAGTGTGTGACTGTAAAACATAAGTTAAATCTAGTTGTAATGAAGACCACTACCACAAAAATATATTGATGAGAGAATTCTCTAAAACTCAGTCAGATCCCATTCCCCTTTCCCCAGCTCAGTGTCTACCCACATCTCTTTAGCTATGAAATACCTTTTTCTTTCTTTTTTCCCCTTCCCTTCCCTTCCCTTTTCTTTCTTTTCCTTCCTTCCTTTCTTCTTTCTTTCTTTCTTTGTTTCTTTCTTTTTCCTTCTTTCCTCTTTCTTTCTTTCTTTCTCTGTCTTTCCATCTTTCTGTCTTTCTCAATAGCTACAGACATCTATACAGATACCAAATCAACCTGTTGAACATGGACCCTTTTTTTGAGTCCCACACTTTCATTTCCAGCTCTCTGTGGGACAGTTTGCATATGTTGGTCTCACTTCAGATGCATTATTGCTGAAAATTATAATCATCATTCTTCTTCACAAGTTGGTTTCCTTTTTTGAAATTCTGAATTCTGTCAATATCACTACCATTTTCCTGCATCCCAACATCATCCTTCCTCCTTATCTTTTAATCATCCCGCCCATCCTTGCTGATCAAATCTGTTGCTTTGTTTTCTTTGTGATCCTGTTCAAGATCATATCTAGTAAATCCCTTGCTTTGAACTCCCCCAGTCCTTTCAGAGTGATAACAGAGGGAGTATCCATTACAATGGACATTAACTATAACTTAGACTGTGCCTGAAGACCTAAATTTTTGGAAATAAATCATTTCATCCCTCTTGCAAGGAGCTCCTCAATTCCCAGCCCCCAAGTAACCAGCCTCCCTCATTTTACCCTGGGGACCAAGGGCTTGTTACAGCTGGTCTGGGGAGGCCTGCATATCATGATTTTAGCCACTCCAACAGCAAAGTGCCTGAATTTGAAGCCTGGATCCACCATTCCAGAGTCAAGCCCTGGTCCCCAGTGGGGCCTAATCCAGAGAGGACCTCAAACAAGTCTTGATGCAACAAGACACAGATAATATTACTTTTTCTATACCTCATCAAAATCACAGTCCTTATTGTATTGCTTTCACCTGCCCTCTCCTCACAGTAGGTGGGGAGTTCACTAAAACATGCTCCATCTCTGGACCCCTGGTCGTACTCAGTCTTGCACTGTGCTTTGGGCTTTGCCTCCTAAATTCCCTAGCCGGCTTTATATCTTCCAGAATAAAGGTCATCAAATTCCAAATGGTGGTTCAGATGGAGCCTCACATAGAGGTCAAATCAGTCATCTACAGGGTCCCCTTGAGATAGATCGGAAGAGAAGAATCCTGACTGCTGCTCCATCCAATGCCCCTGGCCAGCAGGAAGTAGCTGTGATCCGTCCTCCCCCTTTTCCCCTAAGAGCAGTTAAGGTTACCTCTTCAGAGGGGGGAATGATGAAGGATAGTTAGAAGGCAGGCATGCAGGGACAAAGCCCTCCCCTTCCTAGGAGGAAACCACCCCTAAAAGGATTTATACCACCCTCGAATGAGCCCTCCACCCTTTCCCAAGAGACAAAAACCTGATTGGATGACAGGTGCAGGGAGGGTTAATCAAATTGAAACAGCCCACTAACAAGCCCATAAAAAGCCCTAGACCGAGAAACTCTAGTGGCAAACCTCTTGGGTCCCCTCAGTCCTTGGGACCTTTGTACTATCCCTTTGCTATCACTCAATAAACCTTGCTTTGCTACCCCCCACACACCAAAAAATCCTATCTCCCTTTCCTTCCCTCTACTTCCAGCTTTGTTCAAACATTGAGTCATTGCTCCCTTGCACCATGGTGACCACCTCCTAACTGGGTTCCCTGGCTATAGATATTTTTCCCTGGCCAATCCATTTCAGGTCAGATTGATCTTTTAAAAAATCTTCTTGAAATAAAAATCTTAAAAGAATATAAAGTCTTTGACACGTTTCCTCTGTTCAGACACCTTCAATATCTCTCTAGTACTGACAGAATAAAGTCCAAGTTCTTGAACTGGCAACCAGAAATTTCTGTTGTTTTAGCTTCCTCTCTACCTTCTGTTCTTATACTTCACATTATTCAGATGAAAAATGTGATTTAATAATGATCTTTCCTTTAGACCCTTATAAAAATGAGATATTTAATAATGATTTGCATCTTGTTAAATATCTTGCTAAAATAAGATTTTATAAAAATGATTTGTATTTCTTGATTTTCAATCTTAAAATAAATACATTCTAGAGATTACATTTTGCAAGAATATTTTCAATTTTTTAACTATGACAACATACATATTTATTTGAGTAAAGAGTCTACTGTCTTACCATTTGGGTACAATTTTAAGAAGAAGAAGTGATATGCTGTGTTCTTCAGCGCCTGGTCAAACACCAACTTCCAAACTGACCCAGACCACATGAGATATGGTAACATAAGTCCTTCTCTAATAATTCTTCATTGAAATGAAGGCTTTTAGGATAGATGTGTCCTGAGTCACATCAGTGTTAGAGATCTCACTTATAGGGTATGTTTAGTGCACTCCACAATTTGTGTAATTTTTATCTCTATTATTATGTAACCCACATTCTCTCTGGTCCAAGAAAGTCTCACCGTCCCCACTTGCACAATGAAGTAAGGCAATTACGACCTTGTTGAGGTTAATGAACATGAAAATAAAAAAGGCAAGTCAGATATGAGAATTATTTCACAAGAAAAATTGACAAAATTTATTACAGATTGGTGATTGGGGATGAAATTCCAGGTTGCTTATTAGAATTATAGTGCCACTGACCTGGAATATGGTGTTAGAGGTTGACTTAAAAAGAAAGATAAGGAACTTAGATTTAAACGTATTTAGTTGAAATGTGTGATAACAGAATGCCAAAGCACAGGGAGAGAATTTGGGATTTGAGCGGTTAGACTATAACTATCAATTAAAGGCTACAACATTAGAAGTAATAATTAAAATCACAAGAGTAAATAAGATCATTCAAGAAGGGACTATACAGTGAGGAGAACAGAGGGCTGAAAATTGGCCAAAAAAAAAAAAAATCCATTGCTTCTCAATCTAGTTTCAGTATCTATTTAAATATATTCACTTATAACTTTATCTCTATCTCATTGGTATTTTAAATACCTGTCTTGCCCTACTTCTTCAATGTCTGCTAAAATCTCAAGTTAAAAGAATCATGGTTCTTATTCTGACCTCTAGAATCTGCATCTCCTTGATTTCCATTAGCTTTTCTGGACTCTGACCAAACCATTGACTTGATCCTTTGTATTTCATTTCCTTCCCTGGTCTTAGTTTCTCATTTGCTGTTCATGTTTGGTACTGTGATAGTCTTGAGCTATGAGTAATAAGAGAGAGGGAAAAAAAAGACAGTGAAAGATGGGAAAGAATGATTTTAAAAATGTGAATACCAGAATTATGAGGCAAATTAGAAGTCAAGAAGGAAGAAAGAAGACAATTAAAAAACTCTTGAGGACTTATATTATCAAATACAGTATCTATGTCATAAGAATGTCAGAAAATTATAGGAACATCATAGAGACTGCTATGGACTGGATTGTGTCTCTCCACAATTCATATGTGGAAGCCTTAACTTTCAAAGTCATGATATTTAGAGATAGGGCCTTTGGGAGATAATTAGGTTTAGGTAAGGGCACAAGAATGGGGTCCTCATGATAGAATTAGTGCCCTTATAAGGAAAAACACCAGAGAGCTTGCTTCCTCTTCTCCTGTTCCCTGTCACACACAACAACACACAAGAAGACAGCCATCTATAGGACAGGAAGAACCCCACCAGGGAACCTAATTGGTCAGATCCTTGATTTTGGAATTCTTGGCCTCTAGAACCATGAGAAATATTGTTTAAATCACCCAGTGTATGGGATTTGGTTTGGCAGCCCAGGCTGATTAATACAGAGACTTGAATTATTTCACTTAGGTTTCACCAATTTCTATCAAAAATCATACTTCAGTGTTGATATTTTCAATGTTCAGTAAAAACTGACAAAGTAAAGGTCTCATGGCATTGTAATTTATCAAGCTGAAGACATTTTCATTTGATGAAATATAAGATTATATTTTCTTATATATAGCATCTTTTTTTAAATTTAAATTCAGTTAATTAATACATAATATATTATTAGTTTTGGAGGTAAATTTTAGTGATTCATCTTCAGGGTTACTTCTGGCTTCTAAGTTCAAAACTAGTAAAACTCAATACCAGCTAGAAGATCTCTCAATAATTTCTGTGGTAGATGCTTTTCAGTAACATTCATGGTTTCACAGTAAACAAAAAAGATCTATTACAAGTGACTTATCAAAGTTATGAAAGCCCTTTGTTCCCGAAAGATTTTATTTATTTGAGAGAGAGAGGGGGAGAGAGAGAGAGAGCGCAAGCACATGCAGGCGGAGAAGCAGGCTCCACACTGAGCGGGCCTCAAACCCAGGATCCTGGCATCATGACCTGAGCCAAAGGCAAACATTTAACTGACTGAGCCAGCTAGGCATCCCATGAAAGGCCTTTTAAAAGATGCCTCGTTACTGGAAAAGGCACAAACCTATTATGCCTCCCTGGTCAATATTTCATAGATTAAGGGTTTAGTTATTGCTGGATGGCTCAAGGCAATGTAAACGTAGATTTTGTGCCTGTTTCTTTGTGTCATTCTAAAACCAGGGTAGACTGCTGATCGGGTGTGTTCCAGCACTATTATTTTAAGCTCGTCCTTAGACACCTTATCCTTTTGCTACTCTGTTCTCTGCCCTTCAAAACAGTAAACTACATTCTCTTTTGAGCTGTGCTAGTAATAGCTATCATTTCAGCTCAGCAGAGGTGACTTAATACCCTAAAATCTGACAATCCTCTAATCCTTTAGCTTAATACCCACCTGTGAGCTATCTGGAACTATCACCTGCTGATAGTGGTATGGACTGCTACCCTACGTCTGATTGCACAGGTAATGTAAATTACTAACAAAATTCTCCTATTTTTGAGTCGTAGGGCATTAAGTCCTGATATGAAGATCTTTTTTTTTTTCAATGCAGGATCTTGCTTGAGATTCATGCGCCCTTTTTGGATTTGGTTTTGATAATGATATTATTGTCAAAAAACTTTCCACAAAGTTCAGGAGCCCCACGGATTAAGGAGGAAATGAGTTATATTATCACTTCATCCTGTCTTTGCTTTCCAGCTCATTCTCTGCTGCACCATCATGGCTATTAGGGTGGTTGAGACCTACGGATTTCAGGGCGTGAAGAAGTTTTTACCTAAGAGATCGACATCGGCCTTCAGCTTGTCTTCATTACATACAGCATAGGGATTAAAAGTGTCTTCGGACTCAAGGCCTATGGTTTCCTTTTAATCCCCGATGATTTGTTCCATTTGGAAAAAGAACTTCTGAATTTTATCAAATAGTATACAAAGAACCATGGAGTGATTCATGTTTTTGTGTGTGAGTGAAGACTTTTAAACATGCACATTAGGATGAAATCAATGCTCTTTTCCTCAATAATAAGCAAAACCAAAAAAGTGCAATTTGCATCATTGCAAAAATGACTCAGGAGAATAAATCAATGTTGGTACCAAGACTTGTCTTAACATGCAGTGAAATGAGATGACTATAATTTTTCAAAGATAAAGGTAGGGCAACCTGATAACTTCCAGAGACCCTTGTCATAACTGTTAGAAACACTCTCCTAAATTGGAGAATGAAGTTAATTCACGAAGGATCACAGATGAACAGTAAGGTGAATCTCAGTAACTAGGCATTTGAGATTAATAGCCAAACTACCAACTCTTCTTAGAGGTCTCTTCTTGCCTTCCTTCCTGACTTTCCTCCCCCCATAGGCCTTTCGGTATCTGTTTCAATGTTTCTTCTTTCTTTCTATACCTGTTGAAATACATATTGCATGGTTGTTGGGTTTAGAGTTTTATGCTTTAAAAAAAAAAAGATTTATTTATTTATTTTAGAGGCAAAGGGGAAGAGTGAGAACCCAAGAGTGGGGAGCAGCAGAGGGAGAGGGAGAGAATCTGACTCCCTCCTGAGCTCAGGTCCTGGTTGGGCTGGATCCCACTACCCTGAGATCATGACCTGAGCTAAAATCAAGAGTTGGTTGCTCATCCGACTGAGCCACCAGGTGCCCCATGCTCTTTTTTAGTTTAAATTGTGAGTGAAACCTTTAATATTTCTCTTTCTGGAAAAAAAAAAACAACCTTTCACATTGAATTTAATTTTTTTTTTTCAGTAGAAGGAATAAACAGAAGGAGCAACATATGTGAAATACAAAGAGACCAAAAAAAGTGGGAAAAGGAGCAATGAAGAGGAAAATGAAGGAGAATGGGTGAAAGAGACATGAAATGGATATGAAATGGGACAGGCAGAAGGACAGGAGAGAAAGTTTAGGTGGTGGTGTGATGATTAGAAAAATGGGTTAATGAGATTGGAGGAGGATCAGGTTCAAATTTGGCATATTTGGTTTAACAACATAGACCCAACTTTTAATTTTTTTCTAATTTACCACTTTTTACATTATCTCAAATTATTTAAAATGCAGTGTTGGATAGAAAGAAGCACTTTTAAATGAGGCTCTTAATTACTAACACTGTTGGTTGTTTAAACTGTTAATGCTGTGAAGTGTTAGGAAAAAAAGTAGAATTTTTCTCCCAGTATAATTCATGCATGTTTAAGTCAGTGTACAGAGAACAGAACTCTTGAAGTTTGATAACCAAATGGAGTTTCTACAAGTATAATTTTATTGTCTTCTTTACACCAGAAAACCTCTTCTTTTGAAAGGAGAAACAACATTTTCAATAGTATGCCTACTTCTTGTAAAATTTCTATTTTTTTAAAAGATTTTATTTATTTATTTAACAGATAGAGATCACAAGATGGCAGAGAAGCAGGTATAGAGAGAGGGGGATGCAGGCTTCCTGCTGAGCAAAGAGCCCAATGCGGGGCTCCATCCCAGGACCCTGGCATCATGACCTGAGCCAAAAGCAGACGCTTTAACCCACTGAGTCACCCAGGCACCCCTGTAAAATCTCTATTTTTAAACAACTTCAGTGAAGTGTAATTGACATATGAGGACACGCATATTTAAAGTATACAATATGACATCTTTTGATATGAAAATGTCCATACAGTCCTCACTCACACTCATTAATTAACATATCCATCATTGCCAAAAGTTCTCCTTCAGCTCTTTGGGAATACCCTGACATGTTTCTTCTCCTCTATGCTCCCACCATCTCTGAGGCCACCCTGGTCACTGTATATGAGTTTGCCTTTCCTAGAATTGTATGTATACAGAAACAAACAATATTATTCCCTTTTATCTAATTTCTTTCCCTCAGCTTCTATTCTGAGAATAGAATTCTATTCTATTCTATTCTGAGAGATATCCATGTTGTAGTGTGTATCAATAGTTTATTTTTTTATGGCTAAGTAGTATTTCATTGTCTGAACATCATAATTTATCTCTTTTCCTGTTGATGGACATTTGGGTGGTTTCTAGTTGTAGCTATTGCAAATAGAACTTCTATGAACATTTGTGTACAAGTTTCTGTATGAACATAGGTTTTTCTTTTTCTTGGGTAAATATCTAGGAATGGAATGACTAGATCATATGGAATATTTCTTTTTAAAGAAAGTCCCAACAGTTTTGCAAAGTGGTCAGTCATTCAAATTCTCACCAGCAGTGAATTAGAAGTCTTATTTGCATTGATATTTTGATCTCCTGTTTTAAGTCATAACTAATTCTAGGACCTTTTATTTTATTTTTTTAAAGATTTTATTTATTTATTTGTCAGAGAGAGTGATCACAGGCAGACAGAGTGGCAGGAAGAGGCAGAGGGAGAAGCAGGCTCCCCGTTGAGCAAGGACTGGATCCCAGGATGCTAGGATCATGACCTGAGCCGAAGGCAGCCGTTTAACCAACTGAGCCACCCAGGCATCCCTCCAGGACCTCTTAATCCAGCACAGCTTGAAACCACTTTGCAACAATCACGTTTGCTGAAGTAACCATTGCTCATTTTGTCCAGTCACTATCATTTGAGAACCCTGGAAAAATTAATGCCAAATTTGAATGCCATTACAATTTCAGGAAGTATCTTATACATTTAAACTAAAAATTTAAGGAATCTTTGTTTAAAGAAAGACAAAAGAAATACTCATCAATATCTAACAGGTAGGAAAGATGATGACTATTTGGGTTTCATATGCACATTTTATCATATACTACTAGAAAACCAGTGGCTGTGTTATTTTGGGAACCAAGATTAACATCCTCCCAATCACTTATATTTTGTGTTGCTCTAAATTTATCGGGTTTTGTTTGGTCAGATAGCAATAATCAGGACTGACTACTTCGAAAAGAATCTTCTCTGCTTCCCACTGGGTAGAATTATCCTAAATTTAAAATACCCTAAATTAAAAAACCCAAGAGATACATAGAAGTCCTTCAGTCTCTGTGATAACCTCAAATATATTTGGCAGAAGGTATTTATGATTCTGGTTTAGATAAGATTAGGTGAGAATTGGACATAGAGAGGATATACCCCACATTCTTAGCAGTGGGATCAGCACTGTTTTGCTCAATCGATCACAAAACCCATTCATATTTAATAACACCCACATCAGAATTTAAATATTTTTGGTTTCCCCTCCTTCCTTCTCTCTCACTCAATTTGTATTATGTCAAGGACTGCATCAATTCCATCCCAAACCTGTATTAATACTATTTAGTAAGGATTTTTAGACATTTCTTAAGGTTTTATTCTTCCTTAATAATTAATTTTTTAGCTAGAAAGTACTTTCTAAGAAAAACAAAGTCTCCTGGACCATTCCATGTGAGACATTGAAGTGACTGACATGCTAAAACAGAGTTTGTTTAGAAGAATTATCTAAGGACAGTCTCATTTAGAGTATGTGCCATTCAGTAGATATGGTTATTCTTAAGTTTCCTATTTCCATCTTGGTAGTTTTTCCTGGAGTATAGAAACATCTAGCCTAAATAGGATAGAACTTATGAAAAAATGAAGACTTGGTATTTATTAAAGATTTAAACTGTCCCTTGGTTTAATTTATTGCTTTGGAACTACAGAAGGGAGCACACCCATAAGCAAGCTTTGGGTCATTTAAATAGTGCTTGTATTAGACTTTTCCTTATTCATTTAAAATGTTGGCACCTATTCTTTCTATTCCTGTCCATTTCTGCCATCATCCTTCCTGGCCTTAACATACACATGGAAGGAACAGCTAAATGCATGACCTCTCAGCTTAGGGCACTTGTCATCTTTAGTCACCATTTCTTTCTCAATATCTGAGCCACAGACTCCCATAAACATCACTGGCTCTAGGTAGGAGAATAAATCACCTACAAGCTCATTAATTCAAACATACTACTTTAACATCACAATCTCCTTTCTCCCCTGTGGTCTTACCACTCTGATCACCCATCTGCACCTTCAGTCCATGGATTATCTGTTTTCTTCCAATTTATCAACCTTTGCCTTTCTTCTCTTTCTGCCATCTTACACACATTAAATTCTCTTGCACATCTAACATTTTGTTTCACTTCTCTGGGAAAAAACCCCATTAAAGATTAACTTGGTACATGTTTTCTGCATCTACAACTGAATCATAGAGCATGCTTAGAGAATGCCGTACAGTAAGGATTATTGGTTTCAAGTGGACTCTCAACATTGCACACCATTTTCTTAGGTCAACATGCTTCTCACTGCCACTGTTGGAGGGATTGATCTTAAGTGGAAGGAGAAATTGCTTCTTTGTTATAATGGGAGGAACTATGCTAGATTGGGTGAAGCTATAGATATTTTTGTAAGTTGAAAAAGTGAAGATTAAATCCAAGTGGCTTCTTCTTTTTTTTTTTTTTAGAAGAATAACCATCCCATACATAAGGGATAAACATTAGCTAAACCACAGATTATTTTATATGTCAAATTAGTCTTTTCTGCCAAAAAAAAGATTATTGATACTATTTTTTATCTGTCTGTTATAAATCGTTCTCCGTAACAGGTGAATGGAGAAATCTTTGTTTAAGTTTTTTAGCATAAATATTTGTTGAAGTATGTATCTTGACAAATGAGAAACAGTATTTTGAAGCAGTATTTTGACAAATGAGAAACAATAACGGATATACTAAGCTGGAAATTTGAAGTTTTGAGCTCTTTCTAATTCATCTTTCAACTGATAGTCTTAAAACACCATTTTGATCATATCATTTCTCTTCTATAAACATACCATGAGTCCCATTGCATGCTATATCATATTTTGAAACAATGAAACATGGTTGTTGAAGTCATCCATCATCAAATGATCCCGCGCAACCTATTCAACATTATGTTTTTCCATTTGTAACTTTATTTTAAAGGCTTCTGGTCCAGTCCATTACCTATCTTCTAATGATCTCCCACTATGTCTCTCTCTCTATGAATCTATACTGGCCAGCTCGATTTGGGAGCTGAGTAACAACAAACAGGTAGTAATAGGTAGAGAAGGAATTTTCCCATTCAAAACCAGCTAATTCATAATCATGAGGTAGAATCAGTCCATATGTTAAACATGTTAAACATAACTGCTGGGAAGATGAATGTGGATCAGGTGAAGAAGAGAACATGGTTGTACTAAAAGGAATTTCCAGAGCTGAATTCCAGAGGGGTCATCAATATTGGACATAATAATAATTTAAGTTACTAATCATCACATATTTTGCTCTGAAATCATTCCCTCTGCGCTTGAGGTAATGGTTCTCAGGTCAGCCTGAAGGAAAAGATACCAAATTCTCAACCCCTAAATTGAAAATGTCATGGTCTGTTTCTCAGTTGTAGAGAAAAGTTTGAAAGTGAGCTGCTAGGATATCCACACCTCCCATAAACTACCTTCCACCCCTTCACTCTTACCCACAGACTTAAAAAACAAAACAAACAAAACAACAGCAAAAACAAAACAGCTTTCAAGCTAGAGTAGAATTATGCTGGTAATGAGGCAAGAAGGATTAGAAGTGAGCCTGTGTGCTCAGTGCCCCTTTATTCCACTCCCCTGGTAGAGGATTTTATAAGGAGTAACATGATGAAATTTTGGTTCACAGATCCCATTCTTGTCTGCCATTAACAGCCTTACAGAGATGATGGGGGGAGGTGTTAGCAGCACTGTCCCCTGACACTGTCCCCTAGCTCTCCCAAGGACACCAGAAAGGTGTGGCAGAATCCTTGAACTTATGTATTGCCTTCAAGAAAGACACAGAAGGGCTGATGGGGGGCTGGTGAATCCCAAGAGGTCCACAATTCAGGGAAAGAAGACTGTAAAAGACCAGATTTTACTTGGTAACTAGACACTGTGGCCAAAGTACAGACACCTCTGAGGAGCTGTGTCAGAGATGGGGACCGAAATGGTAGAGACTGGTGTACAACAAGGCAAATTATATTTAGGGTGGGATGTCAGCATGGGATTGGCACTGAGCAACCGTGAAAAGGAGAAGAAAGCTGTTGTACAAATCTGTAGAAGATTAGAATGAACTCTAGCAAAGAGAGGTTAATGAGAGTATCAGTTCTATCTTTAAAACTAAAAATTATCACCCTTCACTGACTGAAAAATACTGAAACTAGATTAAGTGTACCTGAAATTGACCAGATAGTTTCTGATTTCCATTGGAAAGTTAAGATAAGGATACTTTTCAGTCATAATATAACTGAAAAAAGTTGCATTTTGGTACATACAGTTTTATAGGGTGTTGTGTATATGTGAAATGCATTCTAGTTCCAACCAGAAGCTTCAACTTTATTGAAACTTTAGGGAAAAACAGTATGGGTTTAGCTGTAAAAATTTGTAGCATGACAGATTTTGTTGAAATATGTCTTCCTCAGCTGGCTCTGGTTTTCTGATGTGGTCATATACACAGTGGCTTTCATCTCAAGGTACCCTATAGGCAACACTGGGCCCTGACATGAAGCTCCCTCTCCTTCATTTTTCTAAATCTTAGTCTCAGTGTGTCTTTCCTCTGCCCTAAGACTTCCTTTGTCTCTTTCTCAACATATCCATAATGAATTCACTTTTTCTACACCTACTTCATTTTTAGTCTTCACCTATGTTTTCTAAACATATTAATGAATATCAATATGGAGTAGGAGCAGGAAAATACAAAGATGATACAACAGATTTAGATTCAGTCTCTCAGGGAATGTTGATGAGTGGGTATGAGCTATCT
>PISX010018846.1:0-39528 GCA_004024625.1 Mellivora capensis
TAACAGAGTTCAAAGTTTTACACCACACCCAGTGCTCCATGCAATGCGTGCCCTCCACAATACCCACCACCTGGCTCCCCCAACCTCCCACCCCCCGCCCCTTCAAAACCCTCAGGTTGTTTTTCAGAGTCCATAGTCTCTCATGGTTCATCTCCCCCCCAATTTCCCTCAACTCCCTTCTCCCCTTGAGTTCTGACACAGGCTCTGGATTGTAAATGCTATCACCTGGCCCTCAACACCAAAATGTGTTTATCAAGCTTGATGACAAGCCTCATGGAAACAATTTCTCTATTTGACAGCACATAGACATTTCTAATTAGCATCTGGAACTTAACACTAACTAATATTTTTTTTTCTAACCCTTAATCTGTCTCCCACATCTCATCAGTGGTCACTCCATCCTCCCACATGCTCAGGACAGAACACTTGACTTTTGTTTTTCTCACCCTAGTATCTGATTTCTCACCAAAATCACCTGGCTCTACCTGACAATGCTTGCAGAAAAAAATGCCACTTCACCTCACCTGGATTGTTCAGTAGTCTCCTCTGTGGCCCATCTGCATCCATCTGCCCTTTTTCAGTAAATACTCAACAAAGCAGCCTGAATGAAACTTTTAAAACAGAGGAAGGAAGGAAGGTAGGAAGGAAGGAAAAAATGGAGGTAGGGAAAGGGAGGGCAGGGGAGTGAAGAGATGGAAGGGAAGGAAAGGAAAGGAAAGAGGGAGGGAGGAAGGAAGGAATGAGAAAAAAGAAAAAAAATAAAAGAGAAAAGAGGGAAAGAAAGACAAACAGAGGACAGCATGTGTTTCTCCTCTTCTCTGAGCCCACAGTGGCACACAGCTTAAGGGGTTTACTGAGAGCACACAGTACTGTGGATCATTCCTGAGAAGTGAGTAAATCAATGTGGCCAGCCAGCTTATGCCCACATCATGAACCAAAAGTTCTGTTAATTCACTGTGGTTGTAATTCACTATTTTTGCTGTGTTCTATTTCTTACTCTCATATTTGAGTGAAATCATTGGGAATATTATCTTCATTTGACCATGAAAAATTGATAAGGGGTAAAAAGATTATCTTAATAAAATCTATGCACTTGTTCCCAGGGATACAATACTGGATGTCTCTTACACATACTGAATTATGTGGTATATGATTTCTTAAAACTTAAGAAAGAAAAATCCAAAGCCTTCCCAGTAGAGCAGTTTTCTCATCCCATCTCCTCTGCAATCTCTTTGTCCACTTTTATCCTACCCCATTCTGCTCCCAGCACTCCAGCTCCTTTGGTATTGTTCAAACCATGTAGGTTTTGACTCCTTTTCGATTCAACACAGTCAGTTCCCTGTGATATTATCTCTGTGTATTTCTAGGGGGCTCATACCCTACTCTGCTCAGATACCTTCTCCATGGTATCTTTCCTGGTTTCTCTATAGCCATCCTGGGAGTTTAGGACTTCAACTCAATGTTCAATGCTAGAATAACCGTAATTATATTAAGCTAAAAAATAAAACCAAGGGGCACCTGGGTGGCTCAGGGGGTTAAAGCCTCTGCCTTCAGCTCAAGTCGTGATCCCAGGGTCCTGGGATTGAGCCCCGAATGGGGTGCTCTGCTCAGCAGGGAGCCTGTTTCCCCCTCTCTCTCTACCTGCCTCTCTGCCTACTTGTGATCTCTGCCTGTCAAATAAATAAATAAAATCTTTAAAAAAAAAAACAAACAAAAAAAACAGATCAAATCAAAATGAAAACATCTGCCTCCCAAAATGTTCAGTTCACGTTAGCATTAAAACCACCAGCATAACCTCAGATCTAAGTTTGGAGGTTTCTTTGAAATTATATGAAAATAAACATTAAAACTGGTATTGTTGCAATCCTGCCTAGAGTCAACTAAACAGCCTTTGGCTCCTTAAAAATTCTTTCTTGGTTATTTTTCCATTACTACAGATGTGTATACTACACAATTTAGGAAAGACCATTTACTTAGTTCTCACATGGATAGAACATCAGCAAAGGCTGAAACCTCCTTGATAATGAGGAATAATTTATTGAAATCTGTGTAATTTGAGAATTCAGTGTCAATAACCAAAGCAAACAACACAACAAAATGTATGTTACTTGACACTAAAGCACACACCATGTTGATTTCCTTCTGAAAACCTTTGTGGCTGTCTACATTAGCCTCTCCTACCTGTACTTCTCCCCAACATGGAGAGCCCTGATGTGTCCCTGTTCCAGGGTCTGCCTTGCCCTCCTTGAGCCCAAATGTGGGTCGTGCTTTCCTCATGCAAGTGGAAATTTCCCATCTTCTCTGCTGGGGTTTGACCCTGGGTAAAGCCGTCTTCTCCTTTTAATAACCGGGTTTCTTGGGGACTTGTCCCTTCTGAGAATCCCGATCCCCAGATATTTTGTCTGTACTTTGTCAATTGAGTTAGTAAACAATGGAACCAATCTTCCGAGATTCAGCTCTACCCAGTGAGGCTTAGATGTCCATAACACATTCAGGATAAGTGAATCTTCACATTCTTTTTTTTTTTAAATTAGGATTGGTCTAAAAAATGCTGAGACAAAAATTGAAGCAAAAAGAGGGTTTTTCTAAAATAGAGCAAGCAGGCCATTACTGAATCACCTACCCTGAGAACTGGGTATTAAACAGCTGCTTTTTGTTGAATGGCATTTGCCATCATATTTTAATTGCAAGTATAAGTAAATGAAAAGCAAAAACAATTTATGATTGAAAATTAATTTATGCAATGGGAGCAATCTGTCCCCAAGCTCATTCTAAATGTGAATCTGTCAATTTATCAAAGAAAATGCAATATCTGAGTTTGTCTGAGAGGCTGTTTTGAGTTTTGGAAGATGAGTTGTAAAAGAAAAGATTCTCATACCATCTGTAATTTAGCAGGATTAAAAACAAAACAAAACAAAAATAAAAACACATGGAAAAATTTTTAAAAATTGAAGTGTATGAAAGGTCATCTAATCTGAGGCATTGATGTTAACTTTAATACCATTTTTGGAAATAATATGATTGTATACTTTTCAGTAAACTTGGAAATGGAAAGAAGCAGACAAAATTATCAGTACATTTATTTTGCTATGATATGTATAAAGGATTGTTTGGTTTTAACTCAACAACATAATTCTTAATTAATATGCAATAAATTCTAGTAAAAATAATTTTTTTGTAAACTGTGATGAAATAAAACATTCAGCAAATGGCCCCAGTGGTATGTTCCTTAGGATATGTTGAATACTGCAGCATCAGAATCCAGAGTGCTCTTAGGTAATAAAGGCTGTTGGGAAAACTTTCTAAGTTACTTGGGTATGGGATCCATAATATTGTCTCCCAGAGTTAGGTACTTGATGTCTTACTTTCCAAACATTTTGTGAGTTATAACATACAGGGAGATGCAATTAGGTTACTACTGTATAGGCTATTTTCATAGCTAATTATATAGCCTGGGTCATTTGGCATTTTTTTGCAATGACTTTTATGACTACTTTCCACCAATAGGACTTTTCTCATGCTATTAAATTTGGGTGAGCAAAATGAAACACCATTGATAGACTACATGGTCGTCTTGTGTGAGGTGGACTTTTCATATCTAATCTCAAATCTAGATTTGTAATTTCTGCATGTTTCCAGATAAAAAAGAAATTAAAGGCATGATACGGTCTTTACTTCAGCCACAGCTCTACTCATGTTGCGGGGGGGGTATCCAGGACTACACAGATCATCACTGTGTCCACATGAGGGACAGCCAGCTGGAATGACCAATATATGTATGTACTCACAACCTGAAAGTGTCAGGCTTCACAGGTCCACCTGGATGCCTGCTGAGAGCCAACTATGGGACTAACTTCCCTCTAGTATTTAAGCATGTGGTGAACAAAGGTGGGTGTCTCTTCTCTGGCAAGAGAAGATGTTAGAGCACCCGTAGACAAACACCACCTCTGGGACTGAGCTACATAATGAGGATTAAAAACACATAATTAATTAAATGGCGAGCTATGGAATATATATAGGGTCTCTTTCACAGGGTCCTCTTTCCCTCATTACTCCTGGACATCAATTATCTTGGGTGTTCTTCCCAATACCTTTTGTTTCCCATGAGCATCATGGCTTCTTATAGAGCAATATGCAATCTGTAGTAAGGAATGATCATAATGGCCGTCTGCTCTGAATTTTATTTCTTGGGCTGGCAAAAATCCTGTTTTTGATTTCTTATTTCAAACATTATAAGCTTATTTTTACTAAAGTTTGTTGCATATTAATTAAGATATTTGAAAAATATCTATTTAGGTGTAAGGGGGTGGAGAGATGGGTCGGCCTGGGGATGGTATAAAGGAGGGAATGGATTGCATGGAGTCCTGGGTGTTACAAGCAAACAATGAATCTTGGAACACTGCATCAAACACTAATGATGTACTGTACAGTGACTAACATAACATAATAAAAAATAATAAAATAAAATAAAATAAAATAAAATAAAATAAAATAAAGTGGGTTTAATATTAAAAAGAACAGTTAGCCCCTGCACACAATTGAACAGATGATGTCTCCCAAGATCTACACTTTCCTTTCTTTCTGTCAGGTGCATTGTATGAGTGAATGGTGAAGGGTTTGGAACAGAATTTGTTGAGTATGTATTAGATGTCAGGCCCTCCGTGCACAAAAACTCATATAAGTCTTATAGAAGAACCCACTTCCCCCACAAAGACACAGTCAGAGGGGCCCACATCACTCACCGGGGTCACCTGAGGGTTCTTTGAATGACATAATATCACTCCCCAGGGTCAGAGCACCTGTGTTTGAATGCACATCTATTTTAGCTTCAAATCCACTGTCTCACTCTTATGCTCTGCTTTTAGGGCAATTCCAAGAATTGTGCAAGCTGTGTCAGTGGACTCAAACTCAAGGGACTCCAAAGGAAATGAATAAATGTTAGTTTTACTAATGATAGAAGGTCTGCTTTCCTGCTTGGTAATTCAGGAGCTAGCAGGGGAGACAAATGAGGGAGAGACTTACTACACCCGCATGAAAGAGAATTTCCACCGTGGACATGGGCTGGGGTCTGAATGGGATGGGGAGTTGGGAAAACCCTCCTTGGGGAACCAGGAAAGGTACTGAATTGTAGCAGCTGGGCTAATGGCACAACATTCATCCAGGAAAATCTGCTTTCCGGAGAAATTTCACCTTAAAATTGTTTCCAGCCTTTTAGGTTTTACCCTTAAAAGGGCCAGCTCTGGTATTATAGGTTGCCTCTTTTTGGAACTTTTAATTACTCCATTTCACTTTTAAGAGAGACTTGCAATAGCATCTGCTTTTGCAAATGGAAGGCAATCTGGAGAGGATTTTTTGCTTTTACAAAAGAGGTGGAAAGCAAAACCATCATGTGCAGTGTCTGATTTGTAGGGTGCTGTCACAGGGAGAACATGCCCTGGAGCAGTGGAGGTGGCCCCACCAGGCTCCTTCCCCAGGAGCCTCACTCAACATCAAGCCGCTGCAGCTCTGGTCTTTGGGGGCACCTGTGTTTCCCCTTGATTCCTGGAGTCCATCTGTCAACAAGATGCATCCCCAGGCATCAGAAAAGCCTAAGAGAGGCTATTTTGGAGTCAGCAAATGCTCAAAAATATTTTCTATACATTAATGGCAATTGCTTTTTTTTTTTTAAGTATGCACTTCACAGTTTCTTTGTTATGTTCAGTTAGCCAGGGTATAATCCTAAATTTTTGTTGTAATGTTCAATGATTCATTAGTATGCATTTTTGTTCACAAGAGGTTTCATAGGAATGCTCCACTTTGGGGAGGAACGTGTAACTTCTTCATTAATATGTTGGGGATGGGGGCGCCTGGGTGGCTCAGTGGGTTAAAGCCTCTGCCTTCGGCTCGGGTCATGGTCTCAGGATCTTGGGATCGAGCCCCGCATCTGGCTCTCTGCTCGGCAGCGAGCCTACTTCCTCCTCTCTCTCTGCCTGCCTCTGCGTACTTGTGATTTCTGTCTGTCAAATAAATAAATAAATAAAATCTTAAAAAAAAATATGTTGGGGATGTATTCATTTATTAAAAAAATAAGGTTAAACTTTGCAATCTTTTTTTGTTTGTTTGTTTGTTTGTTTGTTTTAATTAAGTGCTTTTTGTCCAGTCTTGGGAAACCCTTTTCAAATATCACCATGGAAGCCTCCTGATTTGTCTCCCACCTTGCCACTAATTAAAAGCATGTATAAGCCCTTTTCTCTTCCCTTGAATCTTTTTTTAAGATTTTATTTATTAAAAAATAGATTTTATTTATTCATTTGAGAGAGAGACACGAGAGAGCACAAGCAGGGGGAGAGGGAGAAGCAGACTCCCCAGTGAGCAGGGAGCCCGACGTGGGGATCCATCCCAGGACCCAGATATCCTGACCTAAGCCCAAGGCAGATGCTTAATGACTGAGCCCCCCAAGTTCCCCTCTTTCTTTAAATCTTATAGAAAGCAGGAAAAATCCTTCTCTATGACTCATGCTTTTCCTTGCTATGCTATAGTGTGTTTGTAGAAGACACAAAAGCACAGACATTCTTAGCATGGGGTACATCCTGTAAGTCCTAAATGTCAAAGCCTATTTTTTGTGTCAAAGTGATTTACAATAATATCATTCTATGAAGCATGAGATTCCATCCTTGGCCATTACTTGCAAGTGTGTGGAAGTCTACATATATGGGGAAATGCCTCTGCTTTTTCTTATGTATTTTACACAGAATGGAGATTGAAAAAGGAGTAGAGCAGTTGCACTCATGAAAGAGCGTTTCAGAGGCCTTGCTTGGAGGTCTGTTTTTATGGTTATCGGCCCTACAATAATGGAATCTATATGAACAGTTGGGTGCAGGCTGCCTCTACCAGCTGAGAGAAATCCCTATGTCCCATGTCACCCCACACCCGTGGCCACACGGGAGCATCCCTGAGGACCAGCAGAGCTCTAACTCCCAGTGACACTCAGGGCTTTGAAACCCAGACCACAAGGAAAGACAGCCATGGGTATTGGATATCACACTCAGAGATGATCACTGAAAATCTGTCACCAGTGCCCTTTGCCCACAAATAAAAATCTACACAACCTTGCAGAACATGCAGAATCAGCCATTGGTCTGTGTTTCCCCAGTCTCAGGTGGACTGGGAGCCACACCAAACCACCGGACTTTCTGAGACACCCAACGTCCTTTCAGACTTAATGGGGTTTCAGCTCTTGTGTTTCTTGTGCCCAGACCCCATGGGACCCACAGATGGAAGCTGCAGCTCTAGGTCTCCCTGGAAACTCTATTTCAAGACTGGTGCCTTTGTGGTCCTTTTCTCCGTGACTATGCAGGTTGTGTCTCCATTCTTGCTGGCCCCTTCATGCACCCTTATAGGGACCTGGGAATATCGGCCACTACCTTCTTATTCTATGCCCATGCCAGCTCTCTCCTATGGCTGGGTGTAAACCCAGGGTCATCTTCTTCGCTAGGTTTGCACTTGATCCCAGGACCTGGTGCCAAGCTCCTACAATTGTCTGTGGCGGGAGGAACGCCAACCCTGCATGGTTCTGGAGAGCACAGTAGTATCAACACTGAGCACTGCACAAAACAAAGACAGGCTCTGTGTCTATTCTCTGCATTTGTTACACCTCAGGTTTCTCATATCTAATATATGAGTCGGGTTTACAGTATTCTTTCAGAGAACGATTCCAAATCTTAGATGGGATATTGCATTTATTAATCTATTCCAGAAGCTCTACTGAGCCCTTGCCCTGTGCAACCCAAGGGAAGGACTTTGGAATAAAGCTATGAACAGGAAGCATTTTTCTCCTTAAGTCCCTCAAATTATCTAAAGAAAATTCTAATGTAAATCATTTTTTTTTAAATACAGCATGACTCCATGAATTCACCTTTGCTAACCTGCACATATGGGGAGTGGAGCTCACATGTGTGGGAAAATGGCTAAGCAGTGGCATTTCTCCCATGGCCCATCCCATGTCCCAGACATGTTCTCTCTGCCTTAGAGTCGTGGGGACCTTCTCTGGTTCAGCTCTGTTTCCTGGGTTCCCTCCACGGAGACACAGAGCTCCATGGGCTACAGGTGCCCCTTACCTAACGAGGGAAGGCTGAGGCTGTGTGCACAGAGGACATCTGCATATCTCAGCTCAAAAAACCCCAAGGCAGAGTCTGGGGAAAAGGAGCCATAATAATGCAGGGCATAACGGCTGAATGAAAACCCACCCAGATCCTTCAGAAAACCACAAACAGGAAGGAAAATGCTGTGTCAGTGGCTGTTGCATTTGCGGTTCGAACTTTTTTTTTTTTTTTTTTTTTTTTTTTGCTGTGGGGTGGAAGGAGCTTGGCTAGGGGAGATTGTGGGTCCCCAGAGCTGAACCAGATGCTGAGGCCCAAGGAGAACTGAGAGTCTTCCAGAGAATGACAAGGGACCCAGCTAGGAATGACAATACGGATGCCCTGGGGACAGTTAAGGGAGGTGAGCGTGGAGGAATGTCCATAGGAGGGAGGATCCCAGGCTGTTGGAGAAGACAGGACACCAATGGAGAGGAGAATTAGAGAAGAGGTACTGGTGAGAGTCAGGGTGGATTTGGAATGAGGCAAACTGAAAAGGACAGGTGATACTCCAGGAGAGAGTGTGCCAAAATGGGGCCATGTTCCCACAAGGACATGTTCTGTTCACCTTAGCAGAAAGATTGTGAGAAAATACAAACTTCAATTAGACCAACCCTATTGAACAAAAAAGCACCCAGGTGGTCATTTCTCATGGCATTTGCAAACACAACAAAATCAAATTATAATCCATTGCACTCGTTACCTGCACGGACAGGCTCCAAGGGAAGCGTTTTTCTAAGAACAATGAGTGCACAGACCTCATTCCTCAGCCAAGGATTCTTGAGACAAAGCAGAGCTTAAACTCAGCTGCCCTAGAATCCTATAGGGAAGAACTGCTGTCTGATGTCTGCTTGTTCACTCAGCCAGGGTTTCCTGGGTGTACAAACGGGCATTGCTCTTCATGGTACTGGGAACATAACATTGCATAAGGTGGAAAAAGCTCTCCTGCCCCGAGGAGCTAAGCTCTGTGTGGCCATCCTTCTCCCACCGACCATGCCCTTTTTGTTTAGGTGACTATATGTAGGGACTCGTGCCAGAGCCTGGACCAGATGCGTGTTGCCCATGAGTCTGTCTTATTCTTGAACTGCACTGTCAGAGAGACACCAACCGTGTCCTCCTGTTTCAGAGGACAATTGGCAGGCAGAGGGGGACACAGCCTTCTCGAAGTCCCCTGAGCTATAAAGGGGCGCAGTCCTCAGCACGAGCCAGCATCTATGTTTGCACTGAGAATCCCAGAGCCCTTCTGCCTTCTTCTCTGACTTCTCATCTCTGCTGCTTTGCTCACACTCATGTCTGTTTGCACTCAGAGAAATCTAGTTTGTTTATGAAACTGGCCTTGGGCAGATGACCTTAAGCCCTCAGACAGTGCCCAGCACCAAGCTTCAGGGCAAGCCCTCGTCCTTAGAATAAGGACCCACGTATGCTAAGCAGGTGACTCAGTAGAGGAGGCATAGGACTTGGGGTTCTGCTCAGGTCATGATCTCGGGGTTATAAGATCAAAGCCCTCCTCCTTGTTGAGGGGGGGGGGTCCTTGCCCAGCGGGGAGTCTGCTGGAGAGTCCTCCACCCTCCGCCCCTCCCCTCACTCTCAAATACATAAATAAATTTTTAAAAACAAATGAATAAGGACCGCAGACTTCACAGGAGCCCCGGAGACCTGAGTCATCTGCCCCCGCCTCTGACTGGGGGACTTTATCTCTGGCTCCTCCTCCTCATCTGGCCACACACAGCCCGCCTAGAGGGCTCTGCTCACAGGGCTTATTCCTGCTGCCTCCCACCACAGTTCACGTGTGTGTCCCCTGCAGCCTCTGAGTGCTCTGTCCTAGGCTTCCCTTCCTGCCTGCTCCTTGGATGGCCCTTCCGTTGTTAGCCCAGAGACCACTGGGAGCCTCACCCAACCCAGCAGGCTAGCTCAGAGTACCCTCATGTTCCTGTAGCTGCTGAGCTTTCTCCCAGCCATTACTCTGTAATTGCACAAGATCTCTCGATGCACCCAGAGGCTCCCTGGGAGCTAGGACATAATGCTTTGAACTTGCCCTTGTGTCTAGGCCTCCAGTACCCACAACACGTGTTGTGGTCAGACTGGATGACCTGGTACAGGCATTCACACCATCCATCCAAATTCAGCAGAACAGAAATCACATTTTGCTCCAGGAGGGACCCCTGCTTTTGCCACCTCACCATATTTTCCCAAACGGGGATCACATCCTCTTTTAGGTTTCTCCCACTCCTTACTCACCTATCCAGGCATCACCACATAAGCCCATCTGCTCATGTCTTTATCCTGAGCTGAGTAGTGGAGGGTAAGAAGTTAAAGTTTGGCAAACATTATAAGAAATTATTATGCCATATAAGAAGGGCTGGGTGGCTCAGGCAGTGAAGGATCTGCCTCCGGCTCAGGTCATGATCCCGGGTCTTCCAATCAAACCCCACATGGGGCTCCCTGCTCTGCTTTCCCTCTCTGCAGCTTTCCCTGCTTGTGCTCTTTCGCTGTCAAATAAATAAATAAATAAATAAATAAATAAATAAATAGAATCTTCCGAAAAAAGAGAAATTATTTTGCCTTACAGGATAAGGAGGCCGTGGGTAGTTCAGAAAAATAATGGAAGGACAGCTCAGGAATTCTCCCAGTACCCTAGCACTGAGAACAGGAGTAGGGGCTCCATTCAGACATCACAGGAGGGGTTCCCCTACACATGCCCAGTTCCCTGGCAACCCAGGGGGACCAAAATGTGAATTCTGTCCTTGTAACGGAGGACTGGGATGTGACTTGTTGCCAGGAGGGGCTCTGCTGGGCTCTTGAACCAGAGCCAGGGATGAAAGCCACCCTGTGCCGTCGTCTCCGGAGGCTGTGTGCTCCTCCCTTCCAAGCCAGACGGTGAGCGCAGATAACCTGGCCGCCGAGGAGGGCCGCACTGCATTAGCAGGCGGCCATGGCCTCGGGGGCGCCCGGGGAGCGGCTACGCGACGAAGCCCGCTGCCCTGTGTGCCTGGACTTCCTGCAGGACCCAGTCAGCGTGACCTGTGGCCACAGCTTCTGCCTCAGGTGCATCTCTGAGTTCTGCGAGAAGTCCACCAGCACACAGGGCGGACTGTACACCTGCCCTCAGTGCCGCGGCCCCTTTGGGCTAGACAGCTTGCGGCCCAACCGGCAGCTGGCCAGCCTGGTGGATGGCGTGCGGCAGCTAGGACTGGTTGCCGGGCCCGTGGGCGTGCACCAGTGCGCGCGACACAGCGAGGACTTGACCCTCTTCTGCGAGGATGACCAGGAGGCCCTGTGCTGGGTTTGCGACACCACCCTGGAGCACAGGGACCACCGCACCGTGCCGCTGCAGGAGGCCGCCAGGGGTTACCAGGTGAGAACCCAGGCTCCACAAGGCAAGGTGCAGGAGGCCGCCAGGGGTTACCAGGTGAGAGCCTTGTGCTCTCCACAGGGCGCAGGTGCAGAAACCCCGATGGGAGCAGTGAGGGCCGAGTTTTAGGGGCAAACCCGAGGACAGCATCCTGACCTGAACGACTCCTCCCAGCTCTGCTCTCCCTCCCAGCTCAGTGCAAGCTGGGCTTCCTTGCCTGGCCCTATGGTGACCCCCCTGGGACCTCTGTTCAGGAGCTCAAAAGCACCTGCTTCACCTGACCATATCACTGGAGACGGTCCCCTGTCCCTGAAGCCTTCCCTTCCGCAGCCCTTGGCTGCCATCCTGGCTTCATTCTCCACGATGCTGACATTCCTGTCCCGGACTAGAGTTCTACTGTGGGGGGCTGGACTTGCCAGTGTGTGGGGGGAGGGGCAGGCTTTTCAGTGCGGTTCAGGTTACAGTTACCCATCTTTACTGCCAGTGCTTCCTAAGCTGGTCAAATAACGTCCTGTTTTCCGTAGTGCTTATCTCCATGTTGCTTAAAACTGTCACCAAAACAACCATGGGTTCTTCACACTAGCATCTGCCCAGTGCACAGCTCTTATCTCCTGTAAGGCCTGCAGTAGCATGTGTCCCCTGAAGTAAAGATTCCAGGAGCTAAATCCATTCAACACACATTCCGGGACTGAGGACGTGAGCACCCTTAATGAAGAGGGTACTCGTATTGGAGGAGTTGGCCCCGAAGGGGCATCTGTGAAACTCTAATAGAATTCCCCGTACTGGTGCTCTTCAAAAGCTCTTTGACATATCCTGATCACATTTCAATGCCCAATATCTGGAACACCCACTACCGGAAAGGAGATGGTAGCTGTCTTCAAGTCTTCAATCCGCCTTCCTGGTTAACTGAAGTATTGTCACAATGAGATACATTGTAAACATTGGACTTCCTCAACTTTATTATTATTATTATTATTATTATTTTAACTTTGATTCTTTTAAATCAAGGTTTTGGAATACTGCCCACCTCAACTTCCTTCTTGACATACCTGGAAACATCCCTTAGCTTTTCTTTTTTTCCTACTTCTTTTCTTTTTTTTTTTTTAATTTTTTTAATTTTTTTTTTACTTTGGTTGTCATCTACAAGATCCAGCTGCCAGGTCCTTTCCAGCTACACTTTTGAAGTGTGCTATTCCTGCTTTCTTTTTACCAGAAGTGACCTAAACGTAACATGGCTGTATGTAATATGTCTGAAGACGTTCCGTATATTTCAGTAATCCTTAACTAAATAGCAAATAAATATCTGTTAAACGTCTTAGCCTCTAAGTCAAGACTTCCTAGGGCCCTAAGTTCTGTTTTCACACTTCTTGTCTCAGCTAACCATGAAGTCCTGCAAAACTAGCCTAATTGCTTTTGTCCTCAAACAAGCCGCATCTTTTTCACCCCCTTGCTTTAAAAAAATTTTTTTTAATTTCTTTTCAGTGTCCCAGAATACATTGTTTAGGCACCTCACCCAGTGCTCCATGCAATACATGCCCTCCACAATACCCACCACCAGGCTCACCCAGCCTCTCCCCCATTCCCCTCCAAAACCCTCAGTTAGTTCCTCAGAGTCCACAGTCTCTCATGGTTTGTCTCCCCCTCCAATATCCCCCAAATCACTTCTCCTCTCCAACTCCCAATGCCCTCCATATTATTCCTTATGCTCCACAAGTAAGCGAAACCTATGATAATTGACTCTTTCTGTTTGACTTATTTCACTCAGCATAATCTCTTCCAGTCCTGTACATGTTGATACAAATGTTGGGTATTCATCCTTTCTGATGGAAGCATAACACTCCATTGTATATATGGAGCACATCTTCTTTATCCATTCTTCCGTGGAAGGGCATCTTGGTTCTTTCCACAGTTTGGCGACTGTGGCCATTGCTGCTATGACCACTGGGGTACAGATGGCCCTTGTCTACCTCCTTGCTTTTGATCACAGTTTCTTCTACCTAAGGGAGTTTTTCTCTGTCTATGAGTGTCAAAGTTCTATTTCTTGCAAAAAATGCCACTTCTGGGATGCCTGGGTGACTTAGATGGTAAAGCATCTCCCTTCAGTGCAGGTCATGATCTCAGAGGTCCTAGGATCCAGTACCACATCAGGCTCCCTGCTCAGTGGGGAGCCAGTTTGCATGCTTCTCCTCCTCCTGTCCTCTCTCTCTGTCTTCTATCTCTCTAACAAATAAACAAGTAAGATCTTTTAAAAAATACCACTTCTCTCATCTTGTCAAATACTTTCATAAATCATCTTGATAGTTTTTGTGCAACCTAATGGATAAACTTGTAACAATCTCTTTTAAAGACAGTTGTTGTGTAAGACTTATTAAATGACTGAGGGAAGAGTTTCTTTTCCCCCATTTTTTTCATAAGATTTATTGAATGACTTAGGAAGAATAAAAAAATGTGAGCATATGTGTATCTTTACGGTTGTTCTCTATAGATAAAATATATGTGTTTACTTCTAGCAGGGGTTGTAGCGTTGAAAAAAGATTTAGTTTTAATTTTTTAATTCCTCATAGGTTTTATGATATTGTGTATCTCCTTTCCACTTAACAATTAGTACTTTACAAGGTTTCATTGACCAAATGACAATAAACAATTATCTTTTTATAAAGCAATAAAAATTTTCAAAAAGTTCAAATATATAGCTATAATAGGAATAACATCACTTACAACCAAGCATGAGTCCTGAACATTTGTTGCTATGTAATTTTTTATATATTTATTACAAACACCTCTTTTTCAAAATTAGTGCCATATTACAGAAAATATACTTATCTTAATTGACTTTGTAATTGTGAATGTTTATTGCCATTCAATATTCTGCAGCATCCTATTTTGATCCCATCATGTCAATATAAAATTCATTTTTCTCACTCTCCTATTTTTGGCATTTGGTAAGTTACTTCTAATATTTTAAATAATGCTGCAATGAACATATGTTTAGATAAATCCTTGATTATATCTGGCATTTAGTATTTAAAAATATATTCATATTTTACTTGATCATTGATGAGGCTAAACATTTTTATGTGCTTCCTGGGGCCTGTTTAAATTGATCTTTGTGGGACGCCTGGGTGGCTCAGTTGGTTAAGTGGCTGCCTTCGGCTCAGGTCATGATCCCAGCGTCCTGGGATCAAGTCCCACATCGGGCTCCTTGCTCGTCAGGGAGCCTGCGTCTCCCTCTGCCTCTGCCTGTGCTCACTTGCTCTCTCTCCCTCTCTCTCTGACCAATAAATAAAATAAAAAAACATAATCAATTTAGTTTATTTCTTTACTTTAAAAAAATAAATAAATTGATCTTTGCATTTCCTGATATTTCTAGTTGATATGAGGTACTGAATATGGGCATCTATAGTGGGTTCAGCACATCTCTCCAAACAGGCAAAGCTCCAGATGGCCCTGGAACTTGTAAGGAAGGAGATGGAGGAGACCTTCACTCAGGAGGCCAACCTGGGGAAGAAAACTGTCATTTGGAAGGTAAGAGAACCTTGGGACTTCTGATACATCCCAGTCTGGGTCATTAAATTACTCTTCAACCATCTTCCCTGCTGCACACTTTGGTTTCATTTACATGGTTGCTCTGGGGAAACATCTGGGTCATCTTGGATCATCACATCCCCTCAAATTATATTGTGTGTGTTCTTTATTTCTACCAGTGCTTCCCCAATCCAAATTATAAATATAGTTTTACTGATCTCGAGTGTGCTATAACTCACTGCTGCATTCCAGTACCTACAGAAGAGTCTCAGACCATCTTTACTAGTTAAAAACATGTGTGTATAAATGCATGTGTATTCATTGGACAAATGACATAATAAATATTTAATAGGATAGATATATATATGAAATATAGCTAATATTGATCATTCTACATATAGGAGGACAGTCTGAACTTTCAGCCTCTTGTCAGTAATCCATACACGTATCTTTTTTTTACACTCCATTTTTTTCACTTACCTATTTACACACACACACACACACACACACACAGTGGTTCTCAGTCTTCCACTGAACTTTTCCTCTGCTTATGCTCTCTCTGTGTCAAATAAATAAGTAAAATCTTTAAGGTTTCACAGTTGCCATATTACTAAGTAATGTTTAAGTTTCTAATGTCTGAGACTTTTTTTTCATATTTACAAATCAGGTTTCTGTAATCTCTCTTCATGCTGATATGGTTGTTTTGACCTTGTTCTCATTCTAGTGACTACTTTTATGATGTATGTTAACGTCCTTGTGCTACTTATTTTGCTCGGCAGTTTAACAGATATTTCATCTTAACCCCCGTACTCCTCTTGCCCCATAATTTAAATATGGTGGGAAACCTTGTGTGTAAAACTGCCTTGCCCCCAAGTCCATGGCAGAATGAGGACTCAGATCCAGCAGTCTCTCTCAGACTGTCCATCTGAAGGCCACATGTCCTCAGAGCAGTGTCTGCTTTCTCATGTTGATGAGAGGCAGCTCATGAGTGGACAGAGTTAGGGTGCCAAGGTCTCTGCACCTTGCTGCCACTGCCTGGCCCACACCAGCAGCACCCCTGGTGGGGGTCTGCTTCTGTGTGCCACTCCAGGAGAAAGTAGAAATGCAGAGGCAGCGCTTCAGGCTGGAGTTTGAAAAGTACCGTGGGTTTCTGGCCCTGGAGGAGCAGCTGCAGCTGCGGCGGCTGGAGGAGGAGGAGCGAGCCACCCTGCAGAGACTCCGAGAGAACAAGAACCGGCTGGGGCAGCAGAGCAGGGCCCTGAGGGAGCTGGCCCAGGAGCTGGAGGAGAGGAGCCAGCGTCCAGCACTGGAACTGCTGGAGGTGAGCCTGGGTCCCTCAGCGGCTGGGTCAGATGGAGGTGAGCCTGGGTCCCTCAGCGGCTGGGTCAGTATGAGGTGATCCTGGGCCCCTCAGCCAAGCCAGGGCCACGTGAGAGACCATGGTGACACACAGACACTTGCCACCACAATCCACTTGCACCTTCATGCCTTTTAGGAAAAAGGACCCCTGACATCAGTTTAGAAAGCACCTGAATTCTAAGTCTTAGCATCAGAATGAGAGGAGACTCTCAAGAATTGTATAAGATGTTTCATCTTAGAGACCAAAATGAAATATTTTTTTAAAAAAATAAAGTTAATTTGATATCTAAACTATAAGGTTATACAAAAATATGGACAGGCAATGCTATGTGGCCTGAAAAAACAATTTAAAATCTCCCAGTTAATCTGTCAATGTGCATAACCGATTCCAGAAGTCTTTGGTAACCCTTTTCTGTGTCAGTAGCTGAATGTACAAATGAGGTCTTAAATTGTCCAGCTTGATGTTTTCCGGTAAAATTTGCTTTGTCCATATTGCTTGGTGGGAAGGGGCTAAATGGGCTCCTTGCCATTTGCTCAAAGTCTGTAAGGGATTGTACAGCAGACAGATGAAACAGGAAAAAAGGAAAATACTTGTTTTTAATTGTGCACGAGGTCATCAAAATCCCAAGTGTATTGAGAAAGCCCTCATTGATAATGCATGATAGGACGCACGGCAATAGAAAATTCTGGGCACGATGACTCAGGAAGCAGATTCTGAATGAAGTACCCCCACCCTCATCTACCCGCTGACCCTCAGATTCCACCTTGAGTTAGCTCCCGACACTGAAACTGCCCTGAAATCTCCATATTAACTATCTTCACAGGTTACGTAGGGGGCAGGTCATTAATGGAATGAACTTTAAGAACATTTTTATTGATTTTGTCTTAATAGTTCGTTTTGTCTTCTATACAGTCATATATATAAGCAAAACTTATATTTATTATTTTTTATTTTTATTATTATAATTGCTAGGCTTATTTTTATGTGAACAAACTGAGCATCAGAAGGGAAATAATTTCTGAATTTCAGACAGTAAATATACACAGAACTTTCATATTTTGCATAATGAATGACATGCATCACCTATTTTACCATATTTCAAAACACAACATTGAGAAGAAGAATTTATTAGCAGAATTACACTACAAATCTTATGGGAGAATTTATTCTATATTTATTTTCATTTTTATATCCACATTTTGCTTTCCTCCTCAGTACCAGTAAGCAGCATTTTCCCCCCAAATGAGGCAGAGGCCAAAAACAAGGCCTGCCATCCCCATAAAAAGGAAAGTCAATTATCTTCCTTCTTTTGTGCCTTCTCAAAATTTATCTGACACTGTGATTATTTTTAGAGGGAAAAGGAAAATATAAAGCAGGTGATTTATTTAAATAATGTCCTTTGAGATAAAACATTGGTATTAATTAGTAACTTTCTTTTTTATCCCATTAGGTAACAAACTCACCCATGAGTTCGTGGCTATGGTGGGGTGGTTCAAAGAAAGAGGAATTTGGGTTGTTTTTTTTTTAACAGAGACATTGGGAGTAAAATTTTTGGTCTATACCTTTCTCGATCAAGGAAATATCCGGAGATATTTAAGGTCTTACAGAGACATTGGGAGTAACATTTTTTGTCTATACCTTTCTCCGACCCTCAACTAAATTCTGGAGATATTTAACGTCTATTTTTACCCTAGTTCCTTCTACATTTGTTACAAAACATAACTCTTTACTAATATATTCAAATGCCAGAATTATCAATTCAGAAAACAGTTAAAGTGGTTGATACCATTGGAATTAACCTAAACTTTGTGTGGTCTGACTCCCCTGTAGTAGGGGCCAACAGATTTTAAAATTGTTGAGAGACATTCACATCTCCTACAGTTTTATCTTCATACTGGACCATGTCTGGTTATTCCTAAAGCGGGGTTGGTGGTTTGTTTCTGTCAGACACAGTCTGGAGGTATAACTCATCGCTGCCTCTGTTTCCCCTTTCCTTCCAGGGTGTGAGAGGAGCCTTGAGCAGGTATATTCCTTTCTGAACCAGGGACTGGGCTCGGGAGGACATGGATGCAGGTGCATGAACCCTACTGAGAACTTTCACTTCTCTGACCTTCTCAGAAGTAAGGATGTCACACAGCCGGAACTGGAGCCTGTCCCCATGGAGCTGAGGACAACGTGTCGCATCCCTGGGATGAGGGAAATGTTGAGGAAGTTCCAAGGTGGGCTGCATCTTTGAGCCGGGACAACTGCAATGTCTATGTAGGGTTCAGGGGTTTCTAGGGTTTGTCACCGTGCAGGTCAGGCTGCAGTCCCAGAACCCAAAGTTTAGTTTTAATTTTTAAGTTGCATTTATTTATTTGAAAGACAGAGAGTGGGAAAGAGTGACTCGAGTAGACTGGGGTCACTGGGGGTGGAACCTCATGTGGGACTTGATCTCACGACTCTGTGATCAGACCTGAGCTAAAACCAAGACTGAGCCCCCAGGCTCCCTAGCAAAGGTCTATTTTTAGATGATGTCACTGGTTTACTTGGGATTGCAGACAATTTTGTTTCACCTTACCTCCCTCTGGGACCCGTGCAGATAGGGCCCCACATCCCTTCTGTTGCTGGTGGCCCTGGAAAGGGTCAGGTTAGGGATTGATTAGGCACTGGTCCTAAGGGCATCCACACTAAAGTGGCACACAGCTTCCCTGAATATTTTAAGGATGGAAGTGGGTCCCACGGTCAAGCCAAGTTAGAAGGGGGGCCGGAGAGAGCACCATGTTCAGAAACAAGAGAACAGGCATATTTGTGTAAAGTCATAAAGGGTAGCAGAGTCCCTAACCCCTATTTAAGCTCCTTTTAGTTAGCACAATAGGCTTGAAAGTGAGGTTCCCAGCTTATTAGCTATGATATGAGTAACACTAGTTCCAATGAATAATTATTTCCTTATTTATAAAATGCTGAAAAAATGTATTCAAATGTGAAAAAGCAATACAATGTATACAAATGAGAAAAATATATACAGTGTATACAAATGTATGCAAATGTGAAAAAACAATGCAATGCACACATTGCGCACAAACTGACTAATTACTGGTTTCATTACTTAGAAGGAAGCTTCAACCCATAATGAGAAAACCCACTGTAGCACCCCTATTCAATGATGGGCAGATTAACATGTATTAACCACATGACTTCTTGAAATTTATTACACTCCCATAATCAGTGTCCTCATATTCCTATTTCTAATGAATTGGATAATTAATGGATCAATTCAATAAATGTTCTGTATTTTGTTCCACACACTTTTCTAAGTATTGAAACATATTATTTGGCAATAACAAAAAAAATCCTACAAATCCATAACTTCATGTTTTCATGTTGTGCATATTTATGTAAATTATGCAAAATGCACAGAATGTTAGAAAATGGACAGAATATTGGGAGAAAAAATAAGGTCAGGGTGGCCAAAAGTTTTCAGGTTAAGACATCTAATTTTTAATTTAATGATCAAGGAAGGCCCCTTGGGGTTAACTCATCACATATCTGATGTGGGGGAAAACCTTTCAAGCAGCAGAAACAAGGAGTGTGCAGGCCTGAGACAGAAATACAGAAGATGTGTTCCAGGAGTGATGAGGAGGTCTGTGTGACTGGGGAGGAGTATGCAAAGGCAGGGTCAGAGAGGCCAAGGGAAGTCCAGCTAGCACAGGGTACTATGGCCAGGGCACTGGGACCAGGATGCTTTACCTTCTGGTGAAACAGGAAATCCAGGTAAAGTAGTAAATGCAGGAATAACATGACTAGATTAATGTTTTGAGAGTCTTACTCTGAATTTGAATAAATTCAAAAGGGCAAGACTTTCAGTGGGCAAAGCCATCAGGAACCCTTGCTATAATTCTGTGAGAGATGATGATGGTCCGATTAACATGGTGGTATTACCCCAGGGGCTGAGATGTGGAGTGTGGACAGATTCTTGGTCAGATTCAGAGGTAGAGCTGCCAAAATATGCCGGGGGATTAGATACACCTTGTTAGAGAAAGAGACAAGTCAGAAATTATGCCAGAAGTTGTTTTTTACATAGACAGTTAAAGCTGCAGGTGTGGCAGAGGGAAGAGTTGGGTTTTGAATGTATCAATGTGGTGGTGTACGTTAAAAATTCAGAGTTTGATGTCAGGTAAGAAGATGATTCTACAAATGCAGAGTTTTGGGAGAAAGGTCAAATGTAGAGACATGCATTTGGAATCAGTAAGTAAATGAGTTGAATTGAATCAAAGCAATGGTCCAGCCAGCCCAGAACACATTGAGAGAGGGAGCTGAGAAAAAAAGAAGTCCAAGTCCTGGAGCCATTGGAGGGAGAAGAAGGGGAAACAGTCAAGGAGACCAGGAAGGAATGATGAGCAGGGAGGGAAGGAAAGTGTGATGATCAGTGTCTTTGGGAAAGAGAAAGGATGATTTCCAGAATGCAGGGATTCTCAACAGCACTGAATGCTGAAGAAAAGTAATTTAAGCTGAACTCCAATGACTACTCACCAGTGTGGAGGTCACTGGGAATTTGCATTAGAGTACCATTATAGCGTGATGAGAAACTGAGTATAGGAGATGATCCATGGAGACTGTGGACTCTGGGAAACAGACAGGGTTTTGGAAAGGAGGGGGGCAAGAGGTTGGGTGAGCTTGGTTGTGGGTATTAAGGAAGGCATGTATTGCATGGAGCACTGGGTGTGGTGCATAAACAATGCATCTTGGAACACCGAAAAAATTAAATTTAATTAAATTTTAAAAAGAAATAGAAAAAAAGAGAGAGAGAGAGAAAGGTAGGGAAGCAATTGGGGATAGACCCTATTTACAACCATTTCACAGATTTATTTTCTTATCAATGGAGCACGGACATGTGCTAGGGTGGACATGATGTGTAAAGACAACAGATATTGAGTAGGCCTAACACGGTTCCACAGAAACCCACCTGTCAGTCTGTTATCACCTCTAGATTTGGGGAGGTTATATAAACTCTGACTTCAAGTCTTCTCCTCTATAAAGTGGGGATGATACCAGTCAGCTTGAGGGTGGTTAAACAGGTTAGTAGCAATGATATAGTACATACATGACCCACTCGGGTTGGGGTGTCAACACAAGACCCACAGATGTGGATTTACAGACAAATTTGTTATTGTTATATTTTTTAAAACTATATTAATTACATTTTTCATTTTTGAATGCTTCTAAAGAGAAGACACAGGCTATTTTCCATCCTTCTTCCCTGCAGAGATTTTACTCATAAATGGGTTTACTAATGTGCCTGAGTAAAATGTCACATCTGTGTCCTGGAACTTCACAGTATCAGTATTGGTTTTCTATAGTCATGTAACAAACTACCACGGAGTTCATTACTTAAATCCACCTGCATTTATTGGGTCATAGTTACATGGACCAGACATTTATGTGAGATCAGCTCATTTCTCTGCTTAGTTTTCACAAGATCCATATTAAGGTGTTGGCTAGGCTGGGCTCCTCTGCAGACCCTGGGGAGGGGTCCACTCCCAAGCTTATTCAGAAGAGTTTATGAGCAGAATGTTCTTATAAGCAGCTGTGGGACCGAGATCCTCGTCTCCCTGCTGGCTGTCTGCTGGAGGTCACTGGCCTTTCTCCCCATGTGGCCCCCTCTGTCCTCAAAGCCAGCAAGGGCACATTAGATTCCAATCTCTCTGACTCCCTGTTCTGCCACCAGCCTTACAGCTGGAGAGACCTTTCTGATTTTAAGGGCTCTTGGGATTAGAGAAGATCCACCCAGATCCCGTTTTTGTCATAAAATATAATCATGAGAGTAGCACCAGGGGCTACTTGTAGGTCATGGGGCCATCTTAGAATTCTGCCTACCAGAGTGACATAACATTGGAAGTGGTAGGTTTCAAATTAATGACATTTTCCTGTGGATTTTGAGAAGAAAATAAGTAAATACAGAAGATCTCCCTAAGAGCACCCAAGTACTCTGAATGCAGGTGACAGGGATCTAAATAATTGTGCTGATGGTTCATCATGTCATTGACAGTTGTGTGTTTACTGGGCATAATAATGAGTCCTGAATGATGCAGAGGTAGCAATGAGGAGTCTAGTAGTGACCTCCAGGGTCAAATATGACTTTGCTTTCTCTAGGACTCATTTGAGAGGGAAGAGTGAGGAGAGGTGTGGCTATTATATGAGATATTGTGCTTCCTAGGCTTTTACCAGTCTCTTCTGATCATTCCTCTGTCCCCCCGAATCCTTCCTACAGTTGATGTCAAGCTGGACCCCGTCACAGCGCACCCCAGCCTCCTCTTGACAGCCGATCTGCGCAGCGTGCAAGATGGAGAGCTGTGGAGGGAGCTCCCCAACAACCCCGAGCGATTTGACACATGGCCCTGTATCCTAGGTCTGCAGACCTTCTCCTCAGGGAGGCATTACTGGGAAGTCGTGGTGGGAGATAGAGCAGAGTGGGGCTTGGGTGTCTGTCAGGAGACCATGCCCAGGAAGGGGGAGACCACACCGTCTCCTGAAAACGGGGTCTGGGCCATGTGGCTGCTGAAAGGGAATGAATACATGGTCCTTTCCTCTCCATCGGTGCCTCTCCTCCACCTAGACCGGCCTCGTTGCATTGGGATCTTTCTGGACTATGAAGCAGGGGAAATCTCCTTTTACAATGTAACGAACGGGTCTTACATCTACACGTTCAATCAGCTGTTCTCTGGTATTCTCCGACCTTATTTCTTCATCTGTGACACGATTCCTCTTACCTTGCCATCTATGACAGACATGGAGTCAGGAGACTGGGCGTGCAGGGGTCATCTTGACTCTGCTTCTAGTGTAAGACATGATTGCTCCTAAAATTCACTTCCTGAGGAGTTTATGCCCAGCAGAACTTCCTGAAGCGGAATGAGGATGCAGACATGGTAGGCCCCAGCAAATGCCCCCATTCAGACCAGTTCTTAATCCTTCCTGCTATGGACATTTTTTTCTATCAAGAAAAAACAGAAAATATTAAATATTTACATTTGGAGGAGAATTATAGAATACACATATATTTATAATATGTAAATATATATTAGAAATAAACATATAAATATAATTTATAATTATGTTATATTATATTTATAATATTATATTATATATTATATTATATATAATATAATATATATAATATACATAACTATATACATTTATACTTATATATAATATATATGACTATATATTATATAATCATACATAATAACATAATATAATATATTATATTATAATATTCTATTTATAGTTATAAATTTAATTATAATTAATACATTATATAATTTATTTTATATAAATTTAAATTACATATAAATTAATAAAAATTAATATATAGTTATATAAATATAAAATCTATTTATAGTTATAAATAGAATATTAAAATATATAATTATATAATTATATTTATAAATTAAATATAATGATTATATACATATATTATGACTTATATTTATATATAAATATATATTCACATATACTTTATAAATAAATTATATACAAAAAATAAATATATATATTTAATTTTGTAAGTGATGATTTCTACAGCTCATATGGAAATTGAACTCATTACCTGAGATCAAGACTCTCATGCTCTTCTGGCTGAGCTGGCCAGGCACCCACATAGATCATAATTTTCGAAATGGAGCAGACTCCCTAAGTCTTCCAAAGGGTGCTACCCATTTTCTTGATTAGGCTTTGTCCAAGTCAACGGAGCTTGTGTTAAAGATTTCTAGACATTCATTATAATTTCTTATTCCTTTAAATCTCCTTTAATTCCAACTCTTATTAAGAAGAAGAAATGTCATTTTTTTGAGAAATGGCAACACTTAAATTGGTGGAGAACAGTCCAATGTCACTCCAGCATCAGATCCATAATTCTGTTTCTCCTCCTGTCTCAGTCTGCTTCTCTCTATCTGCCTCTGTCTTTTTCTCTCTTTCTGCCTGTCTTTTTCTCTCTTTCTTGCTCCTGACTTTTTATTTATTGTTTTATCCCTATGATTGATAATCTCTTTCCTTCTAGATTAACAGGTTCAGAACCATTTTTTTCTACCTTCAATTCTCCTATGATATATTCATTTACTTTCTAAAATCCGCTTTAAACTGGACTCATTTCTAAGGTTTATGGAATCCATTCATCTGATTCTAATATAACTGACAATGACCCCAGATCCATCTAGGACTACAACCTTTTCCTTTATCTTTAGGAACATTTTTTTTTAGAGTAGAAATTTCTCAGAATTCTGATTCAGCTCTTTCTTTTACTTGGCCATTTATCAGTGGCAAGACCTCAAACAAATAAACCCTTTGTCTTTAGATCTGAGCAACTTAATATGGTTCCTATAAGGGAAATAATGATAAGGACCTTTCAATGCTCTGGCAAATACTTAAGATCATGACTGATATGACTGTTTTTAATTAGACTTATCTACTTAAATACAACATAAAGATGATGATGATGGTGAATGGATAATGATATTTGACTTATTTTAAAGTGTACTCTACTTCCTAAAAAAAAATCTTTAAGTCATTGAAGGCTAACTTTGCTGCTACGTTTCTATACATCTGTGTCTAATAATTGCCAGACAGGGGGTATAATACTTCAATGCTAAATGTTTAAATACCATACCATTGTTAATTAATGGGAAATTTAGTTAACATGACTTTGATAATAATCTGCCAACATTTTAATCCTCCACTTTAACTCCACCTTGAATTTTAACATATTTTTCTCTTCCTAAAAGATCTCTTTGACTAAAATCTTTCATTTACTTCCCATTAACATCATTAACATAGTTTTCTTTCTAGAGTTTTCAAACATTTTTCTTTTTCTTGCCAGGCTTTTTACATTTGGAGGGTTATCCTAAAGTATAATAATTTTAATGGAACAATCTCATAAACTCTATTTCCAGATGGTTCTACATACTTTATTGATGAGTCCTTGTATTAAACAGATTTCTATGCATTCATGTGTGATACATTTTGTTTGATCATAAGCAAGCAAGTCCTCTCTTCATCTCTTTTCTCCAGATGGAGGTAATAATAATGTATTCTTTATGCCTCCTGTTGATATTTTATAGACCACACATACCTGAGACCTCTTCCATGCATGGTCTGAGTGGAGAAGAGGCTCATGCACTGGGTTTCCGTTCACACTTCCCCGTCCTCAGGGATTAACCAAGAGCTGGCAATTTATCAAGCATAACACCTACTCACATCACTGTAAGGCCAGGGGTCCATGAGAGGAGGCCATACAGAGAACATAACCTCAGAGAAGTAGGGACCCTTGTCTATGGGTTTCAAGAGGGACAGAGTTGCTGCTCTGAGAGGATGCTTGCCCAGGAGGTCCACCCATCCACTGGAGCTCAACATGCAGAAGGACTCCATGGCACAGTCTCAGACCTTCCACCATGTCCAAGGCATGAACAGAGAATGCTAGTCCCTAGACAAAGTTAACATAGGGCACCTGGGTGGCTCAGTGGGTCAAGCCTCTGCCTTCAGCTTAGGTCATGATCTCAGGGTCCTGGAATCAAGCCCCACATTAGGCTTTCTGCTCAGCGAGGAGCCTGCTTCCCCCTCTCTGTCTGCCTGCCTCTCTGCCTACTTGCGATTTCTCTCTCTCTCTCTCTCTGTCAAATGACAGAGATATATTAAAAAAGAGAGAGAACTACACAGTCTGAATCACCTCAGGATCTACTCAGAGCCCACTCTCTCCGTCCTTATTACTAGGCCTGATGGAGGACTTTTTGCCCCAATATTATACTTAACGATTTATAGATGCATTCTACTATATTGTTATCTTATTTATTGGGTTTGTTCTTGTTTGTTTGTGTTGCCTTTTCTTGGTAGAATGCAAGCATTCTGAAGGAAGGGATCTTTGTCTATTGAGAACAATGTTTTCTACATATCTCAAGCCCCTCAAATACTATTGGTTTGAATGTAGTTATCACTTAATGTATATTTGTTGAATAAACACATGATTGACTTTCAGGGGACAGAATTCAGTGGTCTAAAAGTGTTTTGCAGAATGTAATATGTTATTATTATTATTGTCATTATCATTACTATTATTTATAACTGCACAACCACTGAGCAATGACATTTAAGGTCAAATGCTAAATGCATAGAATCAATTTTTGGGTATAGAGAAAATTTGAATAGAAGTGTCAGTTGGAGCTAGTAGTTTCCAAAATAGCAGGGAGTAGGGGGACCCTGAACTTGCCCTGTCCTCTGAATACAACCTTCAACTATTTTGAACAACTAGGAAGAAGAGCAGAGGAGTAGAGAAACAATGTGCACATTCAAAGTGACTGAATTTGACAGGAGGAAGGTTCAGAGCCATGAACTGGGGGATGGGAAGCTGTGGGTCTGGGAACGGGAGGAAGCCGGGTTCATGGAGCCAAGTCAGGAAGAGGGAGAACATTGGAAAGACTGTCCTGGTCTGTGACTTAAGAAGAAGAAATGTCATTTTTTTAAGAAATGGCAACACTTAAATTGGTGGAGAACAGTCCAATGTCACTCCAGCATCAGATCCATAATTCTGTTTCTCCTTCTGTCTCAGTCTGCTTCTCTCTATCTGCCTCTGTCTTTTTCTCTCTTTCTTGCTCCTGACTTTTTATTTATTGTTTTATCCCTATGACTGATAATCTCTTTCCTGGGGATCAGATCCCTGGGTTGCTCAGGGAGAGATCTCTCCCCTTCCTGGGAGCTGAAGAGCATTGTTTGTCTTCTCTAGAGACCAGGGACAGCTGGGGAGGCAAGGAGGGGAGCTCCACAGTGGGGTCAGAGGGGTGTGCAGAGGGCAGACAACCTCTTACTTTTTGGTGTGAACCAAAGCAGGCTTGAACCTCTGTGAGTGCTCGAGGAAGCTGATTTCTGGGACTGGCTAGGTGCAGAGCAGAGAATGGAGTGGATCGCCGCTAGCCTGGCCACTGCTTTGCTCTCTGCCACACAGATTCAGGCCTCTGCAGCAGCTTTCCTGGGAGGGGCAGGAGGGGACTGAGTCAAGGACACATGCCTGGTACACTGGCTGCAGGTTTTTGCTGAGTATTACAATGAACTCTGACCTCCGTGTGTGCACTGTGTGAAGGCTTTGGGGGACTAGATGGTGCTGGGCAAGCCTGGAGCCTCCCCACCTGGAACAGCAGTGGGTACACTCATATAACCAGGCTCTTTCAAACTTGGAGTTTTGGATCCCAGAGATAAATCAGCATGTACAAGAATCGTTTCCTGAAGACGTGGTAGCTGTGGATAGTAGTGTTGCTGTTTGGGCTGTTTTATATTTTTATTTCCTCTCCCCCCACCCATTCTCTTTCCTTCCTCCTTTCTTCTCTGAACAAAACAACTAGAAGGAGAAATTCACAACCAAAGAAAGCACCAGAGGTAATACTCCCTGCCATAGATTAAATCAATCGGGACGTGAGTAAGACGTTGGAGCTGGAATTCAGAACAATCTTTGTAAAGATAATAGGCTGGGGCTGAAAAAGGAACAAAAGACACGGGAGAATCCCTCAGTGCAGAAATAATAGAACTAAGATCTAATCAGGTGGAAGTTAACAACGTTATTACTGAGATGAAGTAAAAAATGGAGGCCCTGACCACTAGGTTGAATGAGGTAGAGAAGACAGACAGGGACATAGAAGATGAAATCATGGAAATCATGGAAATCATGGAAAGAGGTCTGATTACGGATTAACAGAAGCCTGGCAAGTCGAAGACCAAAGTGGGTCATGTCCCTAACTGTCGGGGGATGGCTTTTTTCAGGTGAGTTATGGAAGTAAGGACATGATTCCAAGGTGTTAAGAAGGCACAGAATGAGGGGAGCAGGGAGGAGAGTCATATGCAGGACAGAGTGGAAGCAGGGAGTCCACAACCCGGGTTAGCGGGGAGAGAGCACTCAGCAAATTTAGGGTGGTGATCTCAAGTCTGCGTGTCTCCAAGGGCAGAGACGTTGGGAACACTGGGATTCCTTAAATCTGCCTGCCTCTCAAGCACGTGGGTTTCCTGGGTCCTGCTGGGGCCCAACACTGCTCCTGTTATACGGGAAAGGTGGTCTGATACAGAGAGGGCACAGTCCACCAACCTGCACGTCACACCTCTTACTTTATATGAGACATCCTCCTCATCCCCCGATTCTGTAGCTGTATGAATGCAGAAGCACCCAAACCATCCCTCTAATCCCCTTGCTGACTGACTCAAATGGGTCAGATGATTCTCTGATATCACGAGGCTGATTTCCCAACTCAATTTCAATTTATTCACTTTATCATTATTAAAAAAAAAAACACTAGCCACCTGACGTCATATTGGCTTCTCCAAAAGCTTTAAAAAACATGCTCATAGTCACACAATCTAATAAAATTAGGGGCTTATGATGCCTGCTTAATGTCCCTCTAGTTTTAAAATGATGAAGTATAGATCAGTATATGCTAACATCCTCCCTTCAGGTCCAAAAACAAATAAATAAATGAAACAAATGACTTCACCCAATTATCTCCTTAAATTAATAACAAAATATCTCTTAATCAATGCACTTGTGTCATTTTTTTACCATTTCTACTATTATTTATATTTCTTCCTATTTATTTACTATTTATTATAATAAGTAATTATTTACTATTTCTACCTTTACTATTATTTATATTTCTTACTATTTATTTACTATTTATTATAATAAGTAATTATTAACTATTTACTACTATTTTTACTATTATTTACTAGATAATGTGTTCTTCTTATTATACATTACATTTTTAGTAAAAAAAAAATCAAAATACTTTTGCCATATTTTCCATAGATCTAAGGAGGGAAGAAAAAAAAAAGGAAGAAGAAGAAGGGCTAGATAAAGCATGATCCTATTCCAGGTTGTGTGGGACTAATTAAGCCTCATTTGTTTTTTAGACATACAAAATTGGGAGCAACTTTTGGGAAATTTGGGGATTTGGGGGAAATTTTTGGGCAATACTGATGGGAGCAAAGGGCCCATCAGTGTTTATGTTTATAGAACAACACATTGAGTCCCCAGATTTACTTACATGAAGGAATAAATCCCTTTTATATCAAGGGACAAATTCTCCTGGTCCTCATTTTGAGTCTAGACCCTATAGGGGATTGAACAGTTCCATGTCATGCATGACTACGGCACAGCTCCGTGCATGTACTAATGACCCTTGTGGGCTTACGGGTTCCCCAGAGCGCTGGGTTGTTGATGAATCAGGACCACCATTAAAACCCCTCCCATCTCTCCTCAAGACAGCCATCTGCATTGCCTTCCTGGCTCCCTGCACAAACATTGTGGTCCATTGCATTTATAGGGGTACGGCAAGCCCAGGAGAGGTGCCTTCCTTTCCTCCCATGTCTGGAATTACCCCTACCTAGAGAAGCCGTGTGAACCCACAGTCAGGGAGAGGACACTGCACAATCCCCTGGGCCCCTCCACCTAGATCTGCACCTTCTGCCTTCTGACTTTTAGTGGCACCCAGTACATACAAGTAAAAATGGTGAGTAGATCTCTGGATTTAGGGGCTCAACTTATGAATCTGTACTTTTCTTTTGGTTTGTTAAAAAAAAAGAAAGAAAAGTTGTATGGAATGAACCAAAGGAACAGGAAAGTAGGAAATTAGGAGTATCATTCTTGTTGGAAAGCTTATGGGTTATGGCCAACAGATCAAGACAAAAGCTGCACACAAACACAGACTTCACAACTCATGTTCTTTAACTACAATAGAACAAAAAAATCTACCAAAGCAAAATCACTTTAAAGGATAACAAGTGGGCACCTGAATGGCTCAGTCGGTTAAACATCTGCCTTCAGCTCAGGTCATGATCCCGGATCCTGAGATGGAGCCCCATATTGGGCTCCCTGCTTAGCAGAAAGCCTGCTTCTCCCTCTGCCCTTCACCCTGCTTATGTTCCCTCTCTCACTTGCTCTCGCTCTCAAATAAGTAAAAAATCTTTAAGAAAGGATAACAAGCAAAAGTGCTAACAAGACATAATACAAAGAAACAAACATGTGAGTTCCTTTATTTTTAATGTTGGAATCAGTGTTAATAAGGAAGACAGTCAGGCAAACATGAGAAAATGAGATCTGAGATGTGGGTTTCATTTTGAAAAAAAAGAAAGAAAAGGAAATAATGTTCCCAGTTTCTTGGAGGGAGCTGGGGTGATGTCAGCCCTTGCCTGGAGAACTGGGCGTGCCTCATCCCCTCCTCAATACATCGATTGAATTCCTTATCATCCACCGTTGGGGCCACAGTTCTTGTGAGTTTAAATATCTTTAAGGTTAAAAATATTTGGAAACAAGCTAAACTCTTGGATCACATGGCCACCTGCCCTCCAGAACTGAAACGCAGTAAGTTTCTTTGACTTGCGGTTGGAGGGTGGGTGTTTCTGCAGTAGGATGGTGCATTTAGGTGCAATGGCATTCCCAGTGTTCAACCAGCACCTACAGTGAGAAACGTGTTATATCTTTCCATACCCCGCCAGAATACATACCCCCAAACACACAAAACAAACAATTCTTTTGCAAAGTAATAATCTCATTTCTGCAGGCATGAGGCTTTTCCAGCTCTAATTCCACACAAAACCAGGTCTGAAAAACCGAGTTGTCAGTCACTGGGTTGATGTCCTGACCTTTCCACGAGTCACCACCTGCATGGACAGGGAGAGGTCAGGTCTTTCCAGTTAAGCACCTGATACTGCCTTTCTACTCCAGCTTTGAGCAATGGAGAGGAAGTGCTTCCAGGGAGAGAAAAGTTGGAATGCCACATGAGGCAATTAATTGTCTATTCTTTGAGCTACTAAATTGTGTCCCTATACGAAAGGTAAAATAACAGTATTGCCCAATCTATCCATCACCAGGAGAGTAGTGGCAAATTTGCATGACACACAGTAAGATATGCTTTGTGCAGGGATGCGTGCCCAATAAGGTCAAGTATGAAGACAGTCACAGTGGCTCTAGAGGGTCCTTCAAACATGTGAAACGTGTGTTGGGAGGTTGTAAATGCTGAGCTAGTGTGCTGAGAAGGATCTCAACACAAGGAAAAAAATGATCCCATTCTTTCCAAAGTTTGAATTTAAGGGAAAAAATAGGTGTGACTTCCCCAGAATCATTCAGAAAATGACTGTACTCCATGTTCTTTGTGAGACACCAGTTTCCCCCATGGAGAGGAGCCTGTGCGAGCCACAGAGCTCCTGCATCAGCCCTCCCAGAACCCAAGTGGTGGGACAAGGGACTCCCCTCATCCCAAATACAAGACAAGACAAGGAGCTGAGAGATGAGCTATGACATTAACGGTGTCTCCTCATTGTCTCCCACACCTTCCCCTGGGATCTTTCTTACCTCCACATGGGAGCTGTGGAAACAGTTCAGAAGGAGACTGGAATTCAAATTATCCTGAAAGGCAAACTCAGGCCCTTTCATTGCATTTGGATTATTTTCAGCTCCCCAGTCTTATTTTTCTCTTATTTCACAGGATTCATAATTTTATGGCAAGAAGCTTGTGCAGCTGTTTGATGTAAAACACTGACATTATTAGAGTGATTGGAAATTTGTTTCGGTCTTATTTGCCTCCTTATCTTCTTTCTTCCTACATTTATGTCCTTTTTAGTTTGTTAGTTAATGGGACAATGATTTCTGTAAAGAAGGAATGTCAAAGTTAAAAAGATATATTAGCAGATTCAGGGAAAAAATCATTCATAGGGGAATTTCCTGAATATCGAATCTCCTTTTACTTCTGCTGTAAATATTTTATTTTATTTATGTATTTATATATATTTATTCATCCATTCATTCATTTATTAATTTTTACAATGTAAGAGCCCCTTTAGTTTTTGTTTTGTTTTGTTTTTCATATTCTTGGAAACAGTCTACAAAACAGAGGCAACCCACAGAATTTAAGGTATTCACAAATGACACTACAGTCAAAGGGCTGACATCCAAGATCTACATATATCCATTTTGATTTCCCAATACATGATTATTTATTATTAATTAATAAAGAATAGATCATGTAAAAATCAAAGTCTTTAAAATCCATCACACTCAGGGTGCCTGGATGGCTCAGTGGGTTAAAGCCTCTGCCTTCGGCTCAGGTCATGATCCCAGGGTCCTGGGATCCAGCCCTGCATCGTGCTCTCTGCTCAGCAGGGAGCCTGATTCCCTCTCTCTCTCTGCCTGCCTCTCTGCCTACCTGTGATTTCTGCATGTCAAATAAATAAATAAAATCTTTTAAAAAATCCATCACACTCTCTGGAAGTAAGTCTCTTTAACAGTTCAGGGTATACCCTCAGATAGTGTTTCCATTTTAATGTAATATATAGAGCAGTGTTTTTTTATAAGATTTATCTACTGATTTTAGAGAAAGAGAGGGAGTTCATGAATGGAGGAAGGGGCAAAGGAAGAGACAGACCTGGGGAGCGGACTAATTAATTTTAAATTTTATAGAAGATAGATGTTTCTATTGTTAAAATGCCATGGACAATGTCAACAATGTCCAGATAAAAATTTTTAATTAATGATCTTTATCCTTCCAAGATATCATCCCCATTTAATTCATATCAAAATTTAATGGGTTTATTTCCCCATATTTTCCCGGATCTGTATATAACACATGTTCAAATGCTAACCTATCTAAAAAGCAAAAAACTTTATATTTATATTTTAAAACCTTAATGTTTCAAATCACAGTTTTGTAAATAACTTATTTTCTTGTGCACTGTTTCTTTAAGTCATTAACTATTTCTCATTACATGTTTTCACTCCAATTTCTTGAAAAAAAATGGTAAACAAGGTACCTTGTCCATCGTCGTGTTGAATTCCTCTATTATTGTGATTATTTCTTAGGTGTTGTTAGTAGTAGTTCTTGAAGATTTTTTTAAAATATGCAATCAAATTGATTTGTATTTTGCCTCATAGCTTTTGAGGATTGCAACTTGTTTTGTGAGATCTGACTAAATCCAAGATGATCAGGGGGAAATAAAAGAGAACAAAACTGTCATTCTTCCTTATATACTAGTTGTTTGATTTAAATTTGTTTTTGTAGGGGCGCCTGGGTGGCTCAGTGGATTAAAGCCTCTGCTTTCGGCTCAGGTCATGATCCCAGGGTCCTGGGATCCAGCCCCACATCGGGCTCTCTGCTCCTCGGAGAGCCTGCTTCCTCCTCTCTCTCCCTGACTGCCTCTCTTGCCTACTTGTGATCTCTGTCTGTCAAATAAATAAATAAAATCTTTAAAAAAATAAATAAGTAAATAAATAAATAAATAAATTTGTTTTTGTGAAAGTAGTGAATTAGGGGTCAACAGTGACCCCATTCAAATTCCTTGTCAGTGATCCTATTTTAATTATTGTATTTCCAAAGTATGTCTGAATATACTTAAAGGTAATTTCCTCTCACTAGAATATTTTTTTTTTCTTCAGAACTTCCTTTTCTAGTCTCATGGGCTTATTTTGCCATTCCCTGTTCATATGAGACATAACCTTTATGTCACATACATACAGACTTTCACACTTACTGATGTTCTTTCATTATTAAAAAAAATCTCAAAACTTACATGTAAAATAAACAAGGCTGTTTGATTATTACTATTTTAGATGAGAAAACTATGAAGAAGGTGAAGAATTTTCTGAGATCTCAAAGTTGTGTCTTGTTGGCTAAGGGATTGTGAAGAGGGAGATTGGAGCTGTAGCCCAAGATTTTTTACATCTCTTTCTTGACACTGACCTGCAAGAGCTGTGGGTTAGGCTCTCCTTGGATTGTGATTCATTCTTGGTGTTTAAATGGGATCGATGTTTCTGCACATACATGTGAATTATTGCCTTCAAGTTTTATTGTCTGTTGGATAATGTGATATTTTTCCCTCAAACACTATATAATGCTTTAAAAGAAAAAATATACTCTTATTTCTTTCTTTTTAAAGATTTCACTTATTTGAGAGAAGAAGAGGACGTGTGTGAAACAGAGTGCATGAGGGGAGGGGCAGATGGCAAGGGAGAAATGGGGTCCCTGCTGAGCAGGAAGCCCACACGGGGATGGATCCCAGGACTCCAGCATCATGACCTGGGCCTAAGACAGACAGTTAACTGATGGAGCCACCCAGGCACCCCAGATACTCATTTCTTAAATACCATCCCCAATTGAGAGAAGGAGAGAGAGAAGTGTGGGGGGGTGATTTTATGTGTATGTTGCTTTAGTAATATTCTATTGTTCCTACATTATTTATCTACTCAAAATCATCTCAGGAACATCACAATGAATGAGGTTTGTCTTTTGGATAAAGACTGGATAAAATATTCCACATATAAGGGATAGTCTCTAAATACTATTAATTGGTTATTCTGGGGCTCCACTGGGGGCCTTTGAGATTTGAGCAGGAGCTTAGGAAGTTGGCTTTTGAGAGGAATCAATGGTTGAGCTGAAGCAGCATTTCCTTTCCTGTCATGGAATTAGAATCTGTTCCAGTAAAGGATGAAGATCTAAGTTCCATTTCCTGGACTCAAAGTCAGCTCTGCTCCATTCTAGAATATGGTAATTTGCTGAACACACATCTGCCTTGGTTTCCTCTTCTGTAAGTCACGGATAATAAGAAGGCCAACTCCATATCACTAATATTTGATATTAGGGCTTAAATAGCTAAATAAGTGTAAAAAGCATGAAGGAACATTTGAGTCATTGTAAGTGTTCTTCTTCTCTAATAGGTGCTACTATTACTAGTATCAATATTCCTCCTCAGGTACAGTAGAGATGGATGGGACCAATGAGAGCACCCAGGGAAATTTCATCCTTTTGGGGTTTTCTGACCGCCCCCATCTGGAGAGGATCCTCTTTGTGGTCATCTTGATTGCATATCTCCTGACCCTTGTGGGCAACACCACCATCATCCTGGTGTCCCGGTTGGACCCCCACCTCCACACTCCCATGTACTTCTTCCTCACCCACCTATCCTTCCTGGACCTCAGTTTCACCACCAGCTCCATCCCTCAGCTGCTCTATAACCTGAATGGATGTGACAAGACCATCAGCTACACAGGCTGTGCCATCCAGCTCTTCCTGTTTCTGGGCCTGGGTGGTGTAGAGTGCCTGCTCCTGGCGGTCATGGCGTATGACCGATTTGTTGCAGTCTGCAAGCCCCTTCACTACATGGTGATCATGAATCCACAACTCTGCTTGGGCTTGGTGTCGGTAGCCTGGGGCTGTGGGGTGGCCAACTCTTTGATCATGTCCCCAGTAACCCTGCGTTTACCCCGCTGTGGGCACCGCAGTGTGGACCACTTCCTGTGTGAAATGCCTGCTCTGATCCGGATGGCCTGTGTCAACACAGCTGCCATCGAAGGCACCGTCTTTGTCCTCGCAGTGGGTATTGTGCTGTCACCTCTGGTGTTCATCCTGGTGTCCTATGGCTACATTGTATGGGCTGTGGTGCACATCCAGTCATCCTCAGGGAGGCACAAAGCCTTCAACACCTGTGGCTCCCATCTCACCGTGGTCTCCCTTTTCTATGGAAACATAATCTACATGTACATGCAACCTGGAAACAGCTTTTCCCAGGACCAGGGAAAGTTCCTCACCCTCTTCTACAACATTGTCACACCACTCCTGAACCCCCTGATCTACACCCTCAGAAACAAGGAGGTGAAGGGGGCCCTGAGGAGACTGCTGCTGGGCAACAGAGAGGTGGGGAAGGATTGAGAGTGAGTGGGAGACAGGCATCTCCATCAGGTGGTCAGCTCCTTCAGAAGCCAGTGATGGCATCTGGAACCATTGAATCAGACCTGATCTCCACTTGCCCTTCCAAACTTACATAACTTTTCCTGGACTATAACCATTTCAGTCCCAAATGATGTTTCAATGAGTGAACTGCACAACGCATGGCATTCAAATCCCCCCAAATGATCTATAAAGCAGGACTGAAGTACAGAGTGCTGGGTTGTTATAAAGATTTTTCATGACTTACACCAGAGTGCCAAGTGGGAAACTAATTTTCTTAATAAGAATCGGAATTCTTAATCAGAATTTTGTTGTCTATTTTTAACTTGTTAATATTTTTAACTTGATAACAACTTGCTGGATCTTTTAGTCAGAATGATCAGGAATGATAAGTTCTCTTAGGTGAAAACCATCAAACATGGGCTATTTTAACGCACTGGGTATTTTTTTCCCCAAATACCAAAGCCTTTCATCAAGTCATGTTTTTTTGTTTTTATTTTTGTTTTTTTCTCCTACCCTTTGTGCCCAGTCTTCAGCATTTCCATCAAATCTGGCTTAAGTTGTAGACAAAACAAGAAGTTAACCCATATAAATGACACATGAGTCATTTCAGTCTTAATGCGGCACTGTTTTTCAGGTATGTTTTTATTTCATTAGTGAGAAAAACCTGATGTTTATTAAGGTCCTGCTGTGAGTCAGTTGCCCTTAAATCATATACTTCTCTTGGCATTTGTCAGAAATCAGCATGATTTTCATTGTTTTTATTTTACCTACATGGTCTTTGATGCTTCACATTAAATCACTCACTCATGAATAAATGAATGAAAGATTTACTCCAAGTTTCATCTGACTCCCAATTCCTGCTCTCTCTACTGCTACATTAATTTTTAAAAAGCAAAAATCCTTAAGCATTTAAGTAGTGTCAAAACCTTTTAGGTCTAGAAGAGCAGGATTTACTGTCATTACTTGCATAATACAGCACAGAGTGTGGGGAGAAAAAGGTTTTCCTGGACCCTTTTCATGTCCTGACTGGTTGTGAAAATTAAAGCAACAAAGGTATGTTAATCAGAGAAAAGCATACAAATTTGTTTAATATAAGTTTACATGACATAATAGACTTCATAAGGAGATAAAAGCCCTGAAGAATGATTGTTATGCTAGATTTGATGAAGGGTGGACAGTGATGGAGAAATATGATAGGACAAGTGGGGACATAAGCCAAATGTAATAAACGGGGGAAACCTAGCAAGGCCTGTGTCTTCAGACTCCTCTCTGGGTCCTGCCATCTTGGGAATAAAGATGTCCCTGTCCTCTAAGAATAGGGAGCAATCCCACATGAGCATCTCAGGACTTGATTCAGGGAGAAGATCAGAAAGTCCTTACTGCATGTACCATTTCACAAATTCCTTCATCTCCAAATATTCAGTACACCAAAGTGCCATATTTTTAGGCAGCGTGTACTAAACCCCATCAAGGGCATTTTCTACTTACTATGCAAATGAATGATCTGTGGTCTTATTATTATGCAGATTCTGATCCAGCAGTTCTTAGGACACACGGAAGATTCTGCATTTCTGCAGACCCCCCTTGTTTGCCGTTGATTCTTGGGCCACATTTTAACATCAAGACATAAAGATTTTGCAAGTAATTGGAGGACAGACACCTTCTAGAATAAGCTGAAATGGGATGCATAGAACAAGGGGAGAGAGGTTGGGGAAGGAATGAGGAAAAGAGCCTGGCTAAGGGATGCCATCCCTTCTATTCTCAGAGGCTAGACTTCATAGTCTCCGCTCTTTCACAATGGTCCTCGAATGCCACTGTCCCTTTCTAAACTCCTTATACACTGACCTCACCTTATCTCGAATGGCACCAGCCCCACTGAGGTTATTTAACTGTGGACAAACCAGGGCCTCTTTAAAGAAAGCATACCACATTTCAGGGTGACCCTGATCAGAATATTCAAAACTGCCATCCTGCAGAAGTAGTGATGTTCAGGAGTTGATGAGTTACTTGTATGACAGGGTTTCCTCCAACGAGTTTTAAAACTCCACAACACCTCCTTAGTACACAGCCCATGGGGCAGTGTGCCCAGCCCTTCTGCAAACCCACCTTCATTTTGGAAAGAACTTGTGGGATGCCCCTCAGGGGACCTGAGGTACAGCTACATGCTCTGAAGTAGGCAGTGTTTCTACTTCTGGAAAAGTGCCCCAGAGAGAACAAAGAAGGTTTGGAGAACTCTAACAAAAGTAGTCGTGTGCACTGTGCTGAGTAGTTTTGTTGTTTCCTCTGTTAAGAGAAAAATCCAGTGGAGCAAATTTTAAAGATTGTATTGCTTTATTCGGTGATAAAAGAATTGGGCAACATTCAGTCTGACAGGTGGGTAGGAGCCCCAGAGAGCTGTACCAAATGAAAGGCTCTTATAGGCAGAAAGGAGCAGGAACAGGGAAGTACTGCCAAGCAAAAGTGACCTGAGTATTACAAGGCCGCTGTCCTTGTAGATGATGGCAGAGGCTTCCCAGGCAACCCTCTAAAGAAAGCTTACCCGGGGGGCACCTGGGTGGTTCAGTGGGTTGTGGCCTTTGCCTTCAGCTCAGATCATGATCCCAGAGTCCTGGGATTGAGCCCCAAATAGGGCTTTCTTGTCAGCCGGGAGCCTGCTTCTCCTCTTTCTCTCTCTCTCTCTCTGCCTACTTGTGATCTCAGTCTGTCAAATAAATAAATAAATACTTTTTTAAAATCTTAAAAAAAAAAAAAGGAGGCTTACCGGGAAATTCCCGATGGAGCAGTGTAAGATTCCATTTCTGGGAGAACTGAAACTGGAATTAAGTCTTGGTTTGGTAATGTGGAGCTTCATGTAAGTGACTACATTTGCGGATCATTGTTTTGTCTTTAACCCATCTGATTCTCTTGTGACAGAGTCACCATAAAGGTAGTTGTGCAATTATGGAAAAGACTCCACTTCCTGGAGTTGAGCCAGAGCAAAGTTGACTTTGCCAGAGCCCTGTGCTCCCAGAAAACAGGTACATGTAAGAAATTCCTCTACCCTTTCTTCTGTGCCCCAGGGGAATATTAACTATAGAGAAAAGACCTTTTCTAAATGACTCAGATACATACTCCCTCCTGTTCCTCAGAGTCAGGACACCCTTACATAGTTTCTAAATAAGTCTTTAGGCCCTTTCCTTTTCTAGGTGATATTCCTGGTGTTGAAATAAATTTCTAGACCCAAGATGGAGCAGGTGCCATGTCAGCAAACTGAACTTTTGTATTCCTGTAAATACTCTGGTTGACCAGAAACACAATATATCCAAGCAGCCAATCCTCAAATTCCAGGCAAATTCAATTCAAAGGAAACAACAGGCCTCACATGGAGTCATGTGGGCTCAGCTCGTGTCATCAAACCAAGGCTTACTGCTTCATCTAACTGCCATTTCATACTTCTCTAGGAATGTAGTCTTAATTGGA